>JACCID010000399.1:0-79393 GCA_018906775.1 Sycophila sp. Sp_5
AATATCCTCCTCCCTCCTCCCCCCTCCTCAGTGATATTCCTCAACCCCCTCCTCAGTAACATCCTCATTATTGAACCCCTCCTCAGCCCCTCCTCAATTTGTATGAAATTGTAATTTTAGCTCCAAAAAATGTGGATAAAAAATTTACAATAAATTTCTTAATCGTATAGCGATACAGTCTACGGTATATTGAATCATTGACATAGCAAAACAAGATAATAATGAAAATAATAATAAATGAAGTTTTGTATCGTATACAGGGTGATTCATTTTAATTGCCCCAGGCAAATATCTCGAAAAGTACGGGAGATGGAAAAAAACATTAAATGTAAAAGTTGTAGGGTTCAGAGGGGGAAATTGGTATTTAAAGTTTTTCTCAACCTTGCTTTTTTCAAGATATTGGCCTACGAATTGTGTAGACAGCTTGATTTGACCTTGATGCGACTGCAGAGGTCAACTGGACCCCATGACATAACATCATGTTTGAATGTAAAATTTTCCGCTCTTTTAATTTCCGAGGTCAAAAGTTGGTGTTCCTATTTAAAAAAACTACTTTGACTTTGAAACGACCTTGAAACTTGACCCCAAGGTCATGGTCAAGGTCACCATTGGATTTCCCCCTCTGAACCCTACAATTTTTACATTTAACGTTTTTTTCCATCTCCCGTACTTTTCGAGATATTTGCCTGGGGCAATTAAAATGAATCACCCTGTATACAGGTATAGAAAAGGTGAAAAATTATTTTCTAGAAATCGACTGAAAAATAAATAAATTCAATGATATCGGTAAAGTAAAAGAGTAGAATAATGGGAAAAAAGTGACAATTGAAAAATGACTCAAAAAGTAAACAAATTTAATTGTATCGCTAAAGCAAAGGTGTATAAACAAAGGGAGAAAAAAAAATAGGAGGTTTGAAAAACATAATAATAAAAATTATAAAGACATTTTAAATGCTGTAGAAAAATGTTTATTTAATTATTTGATTATAATGAAATATTTTGGAGCAAAATAAGTTCTTGCATCAAGAGATTTTCGACATATGTTACTAATTGTTCCGTCTGGGAATCGAATTACTGAGAGTTATTGGGAATTATAAAAAATAGGTATTCTGCGACAAAATTTTAAATGTATGTTATTAAAGAAAAATAAAATAATTTCGGAAAATTATATCGAATTAAATTTTGGCTTTTAAATGTAGCCAATGGCAATTTTTTATCAAACTATGATCGATAAGTAAAGTAACAAAAATCCCAAAATCAATTATACAAACGAAATATTATAGATGAATTTTTGGATACTTAAAGATATGAAAAATGGACATTTTTATGAAAGTGTAATTTTAACTTCAAAATCGTATAACGATACAGTCTATGAAATATTAATCATTGACATAGTAGAAAACGATAATAATGAGCATTTAGTAAATAAAATTAAACAATGACGCAATTATAGGGATGACGCGGAGAGCGAGCTCGAGTGAGTGCGAGCGAGAAACGCACAGGTAGGTAGGAGGCGCGCGAGATAGAGAGAGAAGGAAGGAGTGGCGCTCCGCGCGGGCTTGCGCGGCAGCCGCCATGTTCCTGGTGGTTCTCGCGCGGAAAACACGTGTTAGACCGGTTTCGTGAGTTTTTCGGAGAGTCTTGCGAGGAAGCTGAGGAGAAGGTGCCCGAGGAAGGAGGTCGATCGCGACGGTGAGCAGCAGCAGCAGCAGATGGTGCTCGAAAGACAGCGGCAGCGAGACACTGCTTCGGAGACAGCGGTGGAACAGCCGAGCGGAGGACTGAGTGAGAGAGAGAGTCTGCGAGGTCGGCCGACTGTTCGAGGTAAGAGGAGTGCGCGTATCCTGGACAGACGTGTCAGGATATCTCCTCGAGTTTGCGAGCGGCGCAGCGTGCGTTTTGAGTGTGTGCGTGTGTTGGTGCGAGGGCATCGGCCCGAACGTCGCGCGCGACCGCGAATTTCCTCGACCTGTGCGACCGCGGTTGTTTACATCGCGTTTGTGTACCGTCGTACGAAATAGTGAACGCGAAATAAATCCGTATATTTGACACGCGACTCAGATTAATTTTTCCTTAGCCAACGTCCGTTTTCCCCGTGAACTGCGACCGGGAGCTAGCCGGCGCAGAGGATTTTCGCGAGTCCTTTTCAGCACGCGCTCGAGCTCAGCTGAGCTCGAGAAAGCCGGGAGTTCGAATTCTCCCGGCGTTTGTAGCGCACGGCATCGCACGTGTGCAGCACGCTGCTGCACACAGCCGCACCGAGGGACGTCGGTGAGGACCAGGGGCGGCCCCGTTACAATTGGCGCCCAACGCGTGTGTAGGGGAATTAGGCCGGAATTTTTTTTTTCTTTTTCGCGATTAGGATTAATCGGAAGCTGCGGAACTGCTGCGAGCGCGGGTCGAGGTGGAAGAAAAAAAAAAGAAAACAAACTTTCTCCGAATTTACTTGGCGGCTTAAGCGAGTGAGGAACTCCAGCACCAAGTCGCGCGTCGTGTATGGGTGTTGTGTGGTTGTATGCACGTATGACTAAGCACGAGTAGTGCTTTGAAATTCTTTATATTTAAATTTAAAATTTTAAAATTTATCTGGACAGGGAGAAGTAACCTGAGTAGGGAAAATTTAATTTGTAGTTTAGTATAGGTTTTTTTTTGTGACAGGTCGATCGTCGAAGATTTATTTATTTATATTTTTTTTTTGGCGTGATTGACAAAATTCCCTTTTTACGTCAAAAAGTGAGTTTTGTATTTTGCCGCGGAAAATAGAACAGGTACGCGTTCCTACTCAGGAAGCGCGGGAAATTCGAAATTTCAAATTTTTAAAATTCGAAATTAAGGTCGGCGGCCACCGACTAGTGTACGCCAAGCGGAAAGTAAAGGGGGGCTGCCACCGAATTTGTTCGTCTATACAAATTCGGGACGGCTTTCAACAAGAATTTAAAATCTTAGTTCGTGAGGGATTAAGGTCGGTCGCCACCAGAATTTTTCGCGAGTATAGGAATTTTGCCTGTAATAGTTTTTTTACGAAAACTCTTGTCCGGGAGGTTTTAAAATTTTAACAAGCGAGTTAGGCGCTAATTGCAATTGCAATTAGCGAAGTGTGGTGGTACCAGCGTTAGGTACCACAGCCATAAAGAATTTCAAAGAGTAAGGGCTGTGCACGTCTTAATTGTACAAGGCGTTGACATAAAATTTTTTTTTTAACAATTTTAACTAAAGACAGAGTGCCCAAGCTTGTATATAATTACTCTCGTGCTTGGGAAAGATAGATACAAGCAAGATGACGACAACACAAGGACCTACGGCTGAGACAGTAATGGCGGTTGAAGACATGATTGCTAGCATGTCAGGCAACTGCCTACGGACAACGTTAGAGGATCTAAAACTGCGCACGGAAGGAAATAGCTTCGCAAGACAAGCGAGGTTATATACTTGGCTGCTTGGCCAATACGAAGAGGATGATTTCGTGCCAGTTCTTCAAGAAGGAGTTGATTCACTGGAGTACCGTATTACTCATAGAGAACAGTGGATCAACAGGACGCTCTCACCAGACGAGAACGAGCCTACAGAAGGCAACCTGGAGCAGCAAGCGCTGCTAGCTTTGGTAACAGACGAGGCAGTAAACGAGGCAATTGCCAGGTTGAGGCGATCCTCTGTCAACGAGTCCAGGAACATAGAAAACAGATCTGAGACGAACAGCAGGTTGCAAGAAGATCAAACAGAAGATCAGCAATCAAGTCGAGAGAACTGGGTAGAGTTAGTGGCCGTATCTGGGGAAAAGTTTAAAATCCCTGGAGAGTTTTCAGGCATGCTAGCTCACCTAATCAAGAAGGTGGAAGATTTGTCAAATCTAGTAACATCGAGAACAGAACCAGCCTCGAGTACGAGGATAGAAGAGGACGATCGGAGAAGGCACGTGGGTTTTCAGGATACCTTCACGTGCCATTACGATGACCAACCGCAAGACAGAACGAGTCACGGGGAGAGCTCCCCAAGAAGACGTTTCAGTCCAACCTATCATCAGAGAGAGGTGGACGAAGAGCGGCCTAGGCATCTGCCTAGGCCAAACATAAATGAAACGGGGGCAAGCTGCCCAAATTGCTCTAGCTGGCAAAATAGTAGGCAGAGCCATTCTCCTCATGATATAGGAAACATCGTGAGGAAATGGCAAGTCCGGTTTTCCGGGGAAAGGAGCCAGTCAATAGAAGTGTTCCTTACCAGAGTGGAGGATTACCGGGCGACGGCCAATTTGTCAGACGAGCAGATGCTTGCATCTCTGACGGAGCTGCTAACAGGAACAGCAGCCACTTGGTACCAAAACGAGAAGAACAAGTGGCATAGCTGGAACGATTTTGTCTCAGCAGCGAAACGTTGGTATGGTACCAACCAACGTTTTCATCAGAGATTGATTGCGGAGGCAAATGCCAGAACACAGGGCGAGGATGAGGCAGTGAGGGAGTACATACCCTGCCTCATCGGTATCATGCGGAAACAGATACCGGTTCCATCGATTTCGGCGCAGATAGACTTGCTGCACCGAAATATGTTACCAAGATTACAACGGCAAGTAAAAAGATCCGATTGTTCCTCGATCGAAGTCTTACTCGATCTGGCAGTGGAAGCAGAGCTGACAGAAGAAGGAGAGCGAACGTATCGACCTCCTCCAGCTCCTGAGTCAACCCTGCTGCCAGAAATGGCTTACAAAAAGAAGACACTTTCAACTAAAGAAACAACGAACAATGAGCCAAAGGTAGCAGCTGTCCCGGCCGAACAGACAGGTCGGGAAGCAGATATGCTAACCAAAATTGGCCAAATGCTTCAGGAAATCCTGAAGCAAAGTAACAACAAAGAATCCACGCCGAAAAATGGAGACAAGAGAAATAATAACCAGCCTGGGAAAGGGAAAGCAGAGAATTCCAACAAAAAGAAAGATAAGGATTCTCAGAATTCCTCCAAGGATCGCAAAAGGCTAGACCTTACGAAAAGGCTAGAATGCAATGGCTGCGGTCAACCAGGCTGGATAATGAAGTTTTGTCCTAAATGTTCGGGAAACGAGAACAAGGGCGGATAGAGGGAGTCCTCTCCGCCCGCATGTCCCAAACGACTCCACCAACCGCCGATGCGACGAGCCTAGGTGCTCTCGATCAGGGTGAGCCGAAGTATAGCCCTTTTCTGGAATCCTCGGCAGATGCCGGAGATTTCCAGGAAGAGAGGACTTGCGGCTCAACAGCGAGTGTCTCTCATCCTCATGTTGAGGAAGGGAGAACTCCTTCAGAGGAGGAACGGCCGAGAATGCCGGAAATAGATCCGAAGATAACCGAAACCTTCCAGGAAGAATCCGACGAAGGATCCTGGGAGGACATCTCTGAAGGAGAAGTTGGTGGAATAGACTACCAAGCCGAGGACGAGACAAGATGGTGGCTTCCGATAGAAATAGAAAACTATCGGATGAGGGCATTGTATGACCCTGGAGCCTCGTGCACGGTCATGGGACCGATAGGGCTCCGAATTGCCACCAGCCTCGGCCGGAGTATATCCAAAGCCAAAGCGGGACAGGTGCGGCTAGCAGACGGAAGGCGCTGCCCCTTGATTGGACATGTCCTGCTACCGTTATCGGTAGCAGGCATAACCAAGGACATCCGGGTAGCAATATTGCCCGGATTAGACGAGGACTGCTACGTAGGTGTAAATTTCGTCCGGGAGTTCCATGCAGTCTTGGACCCGGATTTAGACAGACTGTTCTTCAAAGAAGACAACACCTACGTAGCGCTAGAAGTCGCAGCAGTTGCTGGCGGAATTTCAGCCCTAGCTTCAGTTGGGTTAGAGGATGTGTCGGAAGAGAAAAAACGACAAGTCTATGAGATGGTAGACAACATCCTCAATGAAATGCCAGGGCGACTAGGAATGACAAGCCTGGTAGAGCATGACATTGATGTCAAATCGGCGAAACCGGTAAAACAGAAATACTACCCGGTTTCGCCGAAAATCGAAGAAGAGATGCACAGGCAAGTCAAAGAGATGCTAGCGCAAGAAGTCATAGAGCCGTCTAACAGTCCTTGGTCCAGTCCGATAGTTATGGTCAAGAAAGAGAACGGCAAGAGAAGGATGTGCATCGATTTCCGCAAAGTAAACGCACTTGCGGATAAAGATGCATATCCACAGCCATATATGGACCATATACTACGGAAGATCAAGCGGGCGAAGTTCATAACGACATTGGACCTCAGTTCAGCGTACCATCAAATACCGCTGACTGAGAGAGCAAAACCGATAACGGCTTTCACGGTACCCGGCTTGGGATTGTTCCAGTGGAAAAGGATGCCGTTTGGTTTGTCCAATGCGGGCGCAACTTTTCAAAGGTTTATAGATAGCCTAATCGGCAACGATTTAGAGCCGTTTGCTTTCGCCTATTTGGATGACATCATCATCGCCTCAGAGTCGTTTGAGGAACACCTCCGACACATAAAGATTGTGTTAAACCGGCTAAAGGAAGCCGGAGTGACAGTCAACAAAGAGAAAAGCGTTTTCTGTCGGTCGGAGGTGAGATACTTGGGAGTCCTGGTCAATAGAGATGGTGTTCGACCCGACCCAGCTAAGATTGAACCCATCAAAGAATATCCGGCTCCCAAGAATATTAAGCAACTGAGGAGATTTATGGGAATGGCGTCATGGTACCGGAAGTTCATAAAAAACTTTGCTGAAATAGCGGAACCAATGACGCGTCTCCTAAAGAAAGACACCAAGTATGATTGGGGCGAAGAGCAAGAGGCATCCTTTGAAAGGATAAAGTGCCTGCTAATGTCAGCGCCGGTTCTGCAAAGACCGCACAAGATCGGACAATACATCGTCCACACAGATGCAAGCGATACTGGCATAGGGGCCGTTCTACTCCAAGAAATCGAGGGAGTAGAAAGAGTGCTAGAATTTGCCAGTAGAACGCTTATACCGGCGGAGCGGAATTATACCGTGACGGAACGGGAATGCCTAGCAGTCGTGTGGGCAATAAAGAAATTCCGCCCGTATATCGAAGGGTATCCGCTCAAGGTAGTGACGGACCACAACTCTTTGAAATGGCTACAGACTATGAAGATTCCGACCAACAGATTAGCGAGATGGGCGCTGGAACTCCAGGGCCACGACCTTACGATAGAACACAGAAAAGGTACATTAAACGTGGTCCCAGATGCTCTATCTCGAATGTTCGAAGAAGATGAACCTTCAATAGGGTCAGTGCCATGGTCCAACACTACCACAGATGAGTGGTATCAAGATCAGATGGCCTTGGTGGCCAAAGAGCCAAGAGAACACCCCAAATGGAAGGTTCTCCAGGGGAACTTGTATTTTTACAAACCCAAGGAGGAACTGGAGGGGGTGTTCGATGATGAACATGCCTGGAAACTTGTCGTTCCTGAAGAGAATAGAGAAGCGGTATTACGCGAATGCCATGACGCACCAGAGGCAGGTCATCTAGGTCGAGAAAAGACTTTCGATCGAGTAGATCGACTTTATTATTGGCCGAGATATTACGAACATGTTAGAGACTATGTTCGCAAGTGTGGCATTTGCCAACAGTGCAAAGTGGAGCAGAGATTGCCAGCAGGACTGATGGGAATACGGGAGATCCAAAGACCTTGGCAGGTGGTGGCCAGTGACATCACAGGTCCATTACCTAGAACGGCCAAGGGCTTTGAATACATCTTAATATTCCAGGATCTATTCACTAGATGGATAGAAGTGATTCCGATCCGAAAGGCAAATGCCAAGACAATCGTAAAGGAATTTAATGAGAGAATTGTCCTACGATTTGGCGTGCCTGAGGTGTTCTTGTCCGACAATGGGACAGAATTTAAAAACAAGATGGTGGACGAATACCTCAAGGATCGGAACATATACCACACAAACACTCCCGTGTATCACCCTCAGGCTAACCCGGTGGAGAGGACGAATAGGACTATCAAGACTATGATAGCGTCCTACATTGAAAAGAGGCACAATCGATGGGACGAAAAAGTTGCAGAAGTGACATTCGCTATGAATACGTCCAAGCAAAGCTCCACAAAGGTTAGTCCGGCAATGCTTCTCTATGGCAGGCAACCAATACCGCCTAGGACCCTCAAGCGTGAACAAGAGGCAGCTGCCACACAGAAATCCAGCCAACAAGCCATGGAGAATTGGCAGGACAAGATGGCAGACTTGAGGGATCTCCAAGAATGGGCCGGGAAAAACTCTAAATCGGCCCAGGAGCGACAAGCAGGCTATTATAACAAACAGCACCGTCCGGCTGAGTTCCAAGTAGGGGAACTGGTTTGGAAAAGAAACCGAGTGCTGTCTTCGGCAATGCAATGGTGTGGCGGCCAAACTAGCGCCAAAGTATAGCGGCCCACACCTTATAACGGCGATTAGAGGTGCAAACACCTATGACCTCGTAGATGGAGAGGGAATGGTAGATCCAGTGGTCCATGCAAAGGACCTGAAGTACTACCATTCTCATGAAGAGCCTGAGGCATCAGGTGAAGATGAAGATGATCCTTTTCAACCTCCGAGGGATGCGGTGGCGGATAGCAATCCGACGGTTCGGGGCGCCGAACCGGTTGCAAATGCGACTCTAAGCGGTAAAGAAGCAGAACAGGCGTTTGCGGACAGCAATCCGACAGTTCAGGGCGCTGAACTGGTTGCAAAGGCGACTCCAAATGTGGGAGAGAAGCGCGGTACAACAGTACCAAAGAGGAAGCGTGGCAGACCAAGGAAGACAACAATAACAGTAATCCAAGGAAAACCACGAAACACAAAGCCAACCGAGTCGGCAACGGCGAAAAGGCGTCCTGGTAGACCTAGGAAACTAGAAAAGGCCACTAACGGGCACGGCGAAGCAACGCCGAGACGGACGCGTGCTCATGCAAAATCTAGATCATGAGAGACGCCCCGGAATTTTCTGTTTCAGATGGACGCCAAATGGATGATTCAGGTGGATCTGGAGAGGGCAGAGCAGCTGATGGCAGAGGCCATCAACTGGGCATTCGCCCAGGAGGAGACGCCGCCGGCTGGGGAGGTCCTGGCCAACCTCATGGAGGCAATCCACCTCCAACGAGATACCTTGGTGAGCGAGCACCAAGAAAAAGTGCTCGCCAAAACCAAGGTCTCGATAGAGGAGATCGAGGTGGATGAGGCAGTTGCCTCAACCTCCACTGGGGTGGTCAGGGCTCCCGAAGAGGAGCAGAAGAAGCCACCCGCGTCGGAAGCGATTCCGACACCAGCTCCGATTAAAGAGCTGGTGAGCCGCGAGTCACAAACTCCGGAGGAATGGAGGCTATCGACTCCCACGTCTACGGCAGCTGCCGTAGACACCTCGGCCTGGAGCGACTTAAAGATTGAAGAGCACGTGGCTCGAGTCGTGGCCGAGGTTAGGGGAGGCGAAGAAAGCCTCCGACGCTACCCTCGAGAGGGAGAAAAGAGCATACGCGGCGCTGGACGTTCTCCTCGAAAGGGGAGAAGAAGCGCGCGTAAAAGCAGAGCTCTGGCCCTCGAGGGTGGCCAACCGGAGGGAAGACTTAGCGGCTATGGAGAAATCCAGAACCGACCGGGTGGCCAAAAAGATGAAGGCCGAGGAAGAGGCCAAGGCCAAAGTAGAAGAGGCCAGAAGAAGGGCGGAGGAAAAATGGAAGAAGGCGCATAGCGAGGCCTATAGGCTTCGGCGAGAGCTAGAGAAGGCGCAGCGGCGGGAGGCAGAGGCACGTGAAGGCCTCAAAAAGCCATGCTCCGAACCCGTCGCTGAGCTCAATCGTCCGGAGCCTCAGCTACGCCGCCCGCATGCTCCCGACCCGATGGCAGATGCCACTCGGGATAGAAAATCCGCCCGACCTCAAGAGAGAAGAGCTCCCCGTGCGGCAGGTGCCGCCGGGGAGTACGCCAATATCCCACCGCCCACTTTCAATCCAGTGACGGGGCGGTGGGGTTACGAGGGAGAAGTCCCCAGGAAGAAGACCGGGGGCAAGGTGCGCTGGTGCACGATTTGTGGGTGCTTGGGGGTGAGGACACCGAGCGACTGCTCTTACTTCCAGCAGCACCTGCCCCCGGGCTATGTAGAGAAAAGAAAATAAAAAAGAAAAAAAAACCTAAAAGGATACATCTCGCGCAGTAATTAGCCAAAACCCTACCTCATCCCTTTCCTTAGTATCAGACGAACGCAAATCGTAGTCTAGCGACGTCTGGGGGGGGGGTGTCACGGCTCGTCAGCTGCTCGCAGAGAGCGAGCTCGAGTGAGTGCGAGCGAGAAACGCACAGGTAGGTAGGAGGCGCGCGAGATAGAGAGAGAAGGAAGGAGTGGCGCTCCGCGCGGGCTTGCGCGGCAGCCGCCATGTTCCTGGTGGTTCTCGCGCGGAAAACACGTATTAGACGGGTTTCGTGAGTTTTTCGGAGAGTCTTGCGAGGAAGCTGAGGAGAAGGTGCCCGAGGAAGGAGGTCGATCCGGACGGTGAGCAGCAGCAGCAGCAGACGGTGCTCGAAAGACAGCGGCAGCGAGACACTGCTTCGGAGACAGCGGTGGAACAGCCGAGCGGAGGACTGAGTGAGAGAGAGAATCTGCGAGGTCGGCCGACGGTTCGAGGTAAGAGGAGTGCGCGTATCCTGGACAGACGTGTCCAGGATATCTCCTCGAGTTTGCGAGCGGCGCAGCGTGCGTTTTGAGTGTGTGCGTGTGTTGGTGCGAGGGCATCGGCCCGAACGTCGCGCGCGACCGCGAATTTCCTCGACCTGTGCGACCGCGGTTGTTTACATCGCGTTTGTGTACCGTCGTACGAAATAGTGAACGCGAAATAAATCCGTATATTTGACACGCGACTCAGATTAATTTTCATTAGCCAACGTCCGTTTTCCCCGTGAACTGCGACCGGGAGCTAGCCGGCGCAGAGGATTTTCACGAGTCCTTTTCAGCACGCGCTCGAGCTCAGCTGAGCTCGAGAAAGCCGGGAGTTCGAATTCTCCCGGCGTTTGTAGCGCACGGCATCGCACGTGTGCAGCACGCTGCTGCACACAGCCGCACCGAGGGACGTCGGTGAGGACCAGGGGCGGCCCCGTTACACAATTTAATTTATTTATTTATTTATTTATTTATTTATTTATTTATTTATTTAATTAGCTATTAAATTTAGTTGTTTATTTATTTGTTTACCTATTTAATTAACTATTTAATTAATTTGTTTGTTTATTTATTTATTTATTTATTTATTTATTTATTTATTTATTTATTTATCTATTTATTTATCTATTTATTTATCTATTTAATTACTAATTTAATTAAATTTAATTTATTGATTAATTTATTTATTTTATAATAATCGGAAATTTCAAGCTAATCATTAATGCATTACAAATGTAATATTAATTTTTTTTCGGCCATTACCCATTACAAAAGTAATGGGATATTTCGAGCTGACCCTTAATGCATTACAAATGTAATATAAATTTTTTTTTCGTCCATTAACATTACAAAAGTAATGGGAAATTTCGAGCCGACCACTACCCATTACAAAAGTAATGGGAAATTTCAAGCTGACCATTACACATTACAAAAGTAATGAAAAATTTTGAGCCGACCATTACCCATTACAAAAGTAATGGACAATTTTGAGCTGACCATTACTCATTACAAAAGTAATGGAAAATTTCGAGCCGACCATTACACATTACAAAAGTAATGGGTAATTTCGAGCTGACCATTAATGCATTACAAATGTAATATTAATTTTAGTCAAAAATATTAACGAAGTAATAATTAATGCCGATCCCTGTTGCTGACTTTGGTCTACCTGATCTAGGCAGGTCACTAATAGTGCCGATATTTTCAAACCTTTTAACAGTTTTTTGAACTGTTGCAAATGAAATTAGCGTCCTATTAGGCCTAAATGTAGCATTACAGCCCTATAAGATCGCTGCACCGGACCCCAACCTCTCATCATGAGAAGTGTTATTCTTTCTCTATCAGTGAGTTTGTCCATTGCACTTTTCTTTGCAAGAGACGCAAGCTGATCAGAATATGAAAATTCAAAAACCAGTAAAATATTTTTTCAGATTGTACACTACTGCTGCGGAAAATTATTTGAACGAATTCAATAGAAGAGCTTGAAATGGTAATAATCAATAATTGTTTCTGGGTAACGCTATGGAAACTTCTCCTTTTTCAATTGCCGATATCAGATGAGGGAGACTTAAGAAACAAATTTTGACCTTGGATTGACCTTAAAGGATACAAACAAGGTTAGGTTTGAGGTCAGCGCTACTTGTGATTGAAGAAAACAGCTGAAGTAAGCTTTGATCTATTTCCTTCAATCGAGTTTTTCTGCAAGACCTCAAAATTGAATAACCTCCAAATGACCTTTAAGATGAAAATTATTGATCTCAATGGTTTTGAATGTAAAATTTCCCGCTCTTTCCATTGCTGATGTCAAAAATGGTGCTTCCCATTAAAAAAAATTGACCTGACCTTAAAAAAACCATCAAGGTCATCTTCAAGGTCAAATGTAAGGTCGCCGTTAAATTCCTTGTCGAAAATTACATCGAATATAACCTTGACATTTTTTACAAATAAATCACCTGAAAAATTATTTGGGTGTTTCCAGACTTTTTGGACACCCTGTATATATATGTACATATATTTTTATTCTTAACAAGTGATTTTTTGTACAAAATACCAACTGAATACTTTAGGCAAAATTTATAGGCAAAAAATTTTGAACATATAAGTATCTATAAAATAAAGAAAGTCACTTGACAAGTTATAAAAATGAATACAAGACTCGAAGGGAAAATATTGTCTGATCAAGGCAAATAATTGTAAGCGAATTAAGATTTTGAGTCAAAGAAGATTATATTTTCTATTAGTCTTGAATTCACTTATATTACTAGTCTATTGACTCTCTTTTCTCCAGACATTTATACGTTCGAAGATTTTCTCCTATTGGTCCATCCTATAAAGAAATCAACAAAAAAGTCTTCGATTAGTATTTTGTAAAAAAAAGTCACTCGATATGCTATAAAAGAGAATACAAGAACCAAAGAAAGAAATTGGATTGACCGGTGTAAATATTTTTATCATCTGGACCCTTCGTATAAAGAAATCAACAAGGATAATCATAATTTTGTATTCCGTAGAAAAAATTAGCAAATGATAAAAATATTGACACCGGTCAATATAATTTCTTTCTGTTGAGTCTTGTATTCCCCTTTATAGCTTGTCAAGTGATTTTTTTTTTTTACAAAATACTTGGAAAGTCACATTTTGGAATGTGACTTTCTTTTCTCCTGATATTTATACTTTCAGAAATGTTTTCTAATGGGCCTATCGGCTAAAGAAATCAACAAGAAAGTTAGTGAGTATTTTGTAAAAAAAAAAAATCACTTGACAAGCTATAAAGGGGAATACAAGACTCAACAAAAAGAAATTATATTGACCGGTGTCAATATTTTTATCATTTGCTAATTTTTTCTACGGAATACAAAATTATGATTATCCTTGTTGATTTCTTTATACGAAGGGTCCAGATGATAAAAATATTTACACCGGTCAATCCAATTTCTTTCTTTGGTTCTTGTATTCTCTTTTATAGCTTATCGAGTGACTTTTTTTTACAAAATACTAATCGAAGACTTTTTTGTTGATTGCTTTATAGGATGGACCAATAGGAGAAAATCTTCGAACGTATAAATGTCTTGAGAAAAGAAAGTTAAGAGAAAATATAGTATTCTGTGAGTGAATATCTTTAAGCGCTTAGAATTATTTGTCTTGTGCACATTATATTTTCCCTTCAAGTCTTATACATTCCCTATTATAACTTGTCGAGTGACTTTCTTAACTCTAGATACTTATATGCTCAAAATTATTCTCCCATGGACCCACCGTATATAGAAATGAACAAAGAAAGCTTACAGTTGGAATTTTGTACAAAAAATCCCTTGACAAGAGTAAATAAATAAATATATACAGGGTGTCAATTAAGTCCCGGGACGGCTGAATATTTTCAGAGGTAAAGTAATTCTGATAAAGGTCAAGGTCATTTCTTAAGTAACTTTCAACGAGGAATCTAATGGTGACATTCACTTTGACCTTGGACTTGACCTTGAAGGTTATTTCAAGGTCAACTGTTTTTTTTTAAATAGGAACCCCCATTTTTAAGACTGGTAATCGATAGAGCGGGAAATTTTACATTCAGATACGTAATTAAGTCAGAGCTAGTGTTTGAACTTGAGGGTTACTCCAAGGTTATTTACACTCCAGCAAGGTTCTTAGATACCTCTGATTATTTTTGCAAGCGGTAAAGCTATTCCTCGTGTAACTTTCAACGAGGAACTCAATGGTGACCTTATACTTGACCTTGGACGTGACCTTCAAGGTTATTTCAAGGACACCTATTGTTTTTAATGGAAATCTTCATTTTTTACACTGGCAATTGATAGAGTGGGAAATTTCATTTCGAAAATAGTATTTGACGAGATCTTTAGAAGGTCAAATCAAGGTCAATTTTGGATAAACTGTTTTTTAGCTTAGCGCAGATCCTCAATTTTTATACAATATAGTTTTTTCGGATGAGGCTACTTTCACTTTAAAGGGTGAAGTTAACAGACACAATTGTAGATATTGGTCAGACACAAATCCTGCATGGATGTTGGACAATCACACACAATATCCACACAAGTTGAATGTTTGGGCTGGCATCTTAAACAATACTCTTGTAGGCCCCTTTTTTATCGAGGGTAATCTTACTGCCGCTTCATACGAACAGCTACTTAGGAATCAAAGTATACCACGAATTAGAGAGATAGCAGTTGATGATTACGATGAAACGTGGTTTCAGCAGGATGGAGCAGCCCCTCATTTTGGTAGAGATGTTCGAGCATATTTGGATGCTCAGTTTCCTCATAGATGGATTGGAAGAAGGGGTGAAATCGAGTGGCCTGCTAGATCTCCGGATCTGACACCACTCGATTACTTTCTCTGGGGTTACCTTAAGAGTAAAGTTTATGCCATTAAACCGGACAATTTAGATGAACTGCGCAATCGAATTATGCAAGAGGCTGCTAGAATCGATAGAGGGATGATTCGTGATGCTGTAACTCATTTTTACAATCGCCTAGCTTTTTGTCAAGAAGTTGAAGGTTTTCAGTTTGAGCACCGCCGTTAAACTTTGAATCATTAAGTAAAACGCAAAAGACTTTAGCACACCAATCGTGAGAGGCAAGGGGACACACGTTAATCAAGCACCCCAATCGTGAGAGGCAAGGGGACTCACGTTAATCAAGCACCCCAAAGGAAACAGAACTTACTACGTCCACGTCGTTGTTTCTGGGTAACGCTAAAAGTAAGAATAAGGGCGATAGTAAGGTTATTAATTTAAAAAGTGCTTGAACTTTCAAATAATGTGCAAAGCTGATCTCAAAGTCAAGGTGGTCGATGTTGTTGGTTTCAAAACTTTTTCAAACATTTAGTCTTTCATAAATCCTCTAAAGTTTGAATACGACAATATTTTGACAGTTTATCCAAAATTGACCTTGATTTGACCTTCTAAAGATCACGTCAAATACTATTTTCGAAATGAAATTTCCCACTCTATCAATTGCCAGTGTAAAAAATGAAGATTTCCATTAAAAACAATAGGTGTCCTTGAAATAACCTTGAAGGTCACGTCCAAGGTCAAGTATAAGGTCACCATTGAGTTCCTCGTTGAAAGTTACACGAGGAATAGCTTTACCGCTTGCAAAAATATTCAGAGGTATCTAAGAACCTTGCTGGAGTGTAAATAACCTTGGAGTAACCCTCAAGTTCAAACACTAGCTCTGACTTAATTACGTATCTGAATGTAAAATTTCCCGCTCTATCGATTACCAGTCTTAAAAATGGGGGTTCCTATTTAAAAAAAAACAGTTGACCTTGAAATAACCTTCAAGGTCAAGTCCAAGGTCAAAGTGAATGTCACCATTAGATTCCTCGTTGAAAGTTACTTAAGAAATGACCTTGACCTTTATCAGAATTACTTTACCTCTGAAAATATTCAGCCGTCCCGGGACTTAATTGACACCCTGTATATATCCATAATATATTACTTACCATCTATATGTATCATTTTAGCTGGATGATGCTCTAATTTTGTATTTTATAATTTTGTTTTTTTTTTTTTTGAAGCTGTACTAATGCCTCGTTAAACGTTGACTTTCAACCTTTTTGTCAACGTTTCCTAGGTGAACGATGTAAACGTTGATTTTCAACGTTTCCCAGATGAGCGATATGTACGTATCATTTAATGATAAGGGTAATACAAATTTCAAAAATTATCAAAAAAAAAAAAAAAAAAAAAAAAAGGTTGAAAATCAAGGTAAATCAACGTTTTTTCAAGGTTTTGAAACGTTAATAATCAAGCTTTCGGAAACCTTGATTAGAAACCTTCTTTTCAACGTTTCTATTTTTCAACCGTGGGACTTAGCCGAATTCCCGAAAATTCTTAAAAAAAAGTTTTTCTATTTATATCGACAGAAAATGATCCAAAACGCGTTATAAACATGGCCCTACAAAAAATTTTTACGAAAATAAGGACTTAGAAATTTTTCAGGTGATGGGCTTAGCTGATTTTTAAAAATTCGGACTTAGTTTTTTTTCTACCATAGTCAGATGACGTTTTGGCGTGATATATCACGTGACATGTCACTTGACTTATCACGTGATTTTTTGCAGTAGGGGACTAAGAATCGATCAAACGCATAAAAAAGTATGGTCTGGGTAGTATTTTTTTTTCATCGGAACTTATAATTTTTTCCCAACTTAATCAGATGAGGTTTTCACATGCGATCTCACGAGAGGTTTCAGGTGAGATCTCACGTGAGGTTTTTCAACAGGGTTATTGGGTTAAGTTAGGCATCCCCTTAAATTGACAAGCCAAATAACCCAATTTACTTGCAACGTACTCTTCATTAGGTGTACTAAATGTATGTATTGTTCGTCGCAGAGCTTACGACATACAGTTCATGCATTTAGTTTGAATTTTTTAAAAAAATCTTTATGAATTAAAGTTGCAGGTTTATGGAAATACACATAAAGCGCTTACTGAATATGCATGTGCACTGCTCTGTGGTAATGCCGACATGACGGAACTAAATCCATGAATACTCACTAGCAATGCATTAAAATGGACGGTCATGGATTTAGCTGCTGATATTTTGGATAATAATAATTTCGATCGGTATTCTTAATATTAATTTTTTTTAAGTGCTTCCGTCATACTCTTCAAGCACTTAGATTACATATATAAATTTGCTAACGGCGGATAGATGGTTTGCGTTACCAATATAAGGTACTAAATGCCTCAGGTGAGTTAGTTAATGAATTAAAAAGACAATTAATCCTTTTAGTTTATACGGCACGCCGTATAAAGTTTGCAGCGCATTTTAGAACAAAAACAGATTTACATTTTTATATATAATATGAATGGGACGGAATCCGGTTTAACATTCTAACCCGCAGTTAATTTGCAATTGTTTTGCATATTTTAATTATCGTTTTTCACCATTATGTAGTTCTTAGATGGATTTTAAGCATATCATATTGTATTATTTATATATTTTTTATGAATACGATGCACTAAATATTTGAAAAGATTGTCTCAATGCATCCCAGTGGCTATTCGTCGATTTAGTTCGATGAATTTACAATGGATTTCTTAAAACGCAATTTAGAAATCTGGAACGCGGAATGAACCGCTGAGCAGCTTAGGCAAATTAAAAAAAAATATTTTTCTTATTAATTTTCATTAGTTAAATACACCTAAAGTATTTTTTATAATGCGCAATTTAATTGCAAACGTTTGGTTATCATTTTGTGACTATAGTATAATTTATAATAGTATAATTGCGTTTCCCCCTCTTTTCCGCTGATCGAATACTTTTTTAATATTTGCTAATAAACTATTACACCCGCTGTTTTTTTATTTACATTTGCAAAATCTGCTCAGTTCTACTCAGTTCCCGCTGGCCGAGCAACACGTGCTCGACCGGCCCGCGCCTCCGCCGAAGTTCAAGCTTCCTCGCGTACCCGCATCCTCGCGAACCTCGCCGCGTGTCGTGTAGTGCATGTGAGTGTCGTGTGTGTGTGTTCGGTGAGTGTAAATGTGATTAGGCATCCTCGACATCGTCATCCTCGTCTGTCGCGACAGTCGCGGGGTCGAGAGAAGATGGCGGCCGCGCCCAGCTGAGCGGCCGTCTCTCGCCTCGGCTGCGTGCACTGTCGCGGCACCGTCGGGCTACCTCCCTCTGCGAACATCTCTTGCGATTCACCAACTTCTCTCTCTGTCTTTATCTCATTCATGCTCGGCCCTGAGCACCAGGTCATCCTCTCTTTGTCTCGTCGAGCCTACCTGCGCTACATAAACATTGCAGGACAGCTCGACGGTGACGAATTCCCTTCCGTCGCCTCAATCATTTAATTCTAAATAAAACTCCCTCACACATTAAGTTTTTTTGTTTTCTTCACCTTCTTCATCAAGTAGCTGTCCGTGCTCTGCCCTTTTTCGCCGTTTCATCTCGCGTGCGCGCTACTCAGCAGCGAGCAGCAGCCGCGGAGATCCTGTCGCGCAGCACACCGGCAACTAACAGCGTTCTCGTCAGTCACAGCCGGCCATCTAAGGTAAATAACGACGCCACTGTGATCAAAGAACGAAATGTGATAGGTAAAGCGGACGTTGAATACTTCGGCGTCGATTCAAGCAAAAGGCACGCTAGCAATTCTAGCTCTTAACCGCTCGAAACGTAACATACAAAAAACAAATTTTTTTATTCTCTTTATTGTATTAGTTGTATTAAATTAGCTAAGAAAAATTAAGTTGAACATTTATTTCCTGAAATTAAAAAAGCATTTGAAAAAACCGCCGCTTTGATCGAGAACAAATTAAGACCACATAAAAAATTAAAGCATGTAGATGTAATTTAATTTTTTTACCTGAGCAGGTCCACTCGGTGCTACTAAGCATCGAATAACTTGTAACATACAATGAACGTTGGATACTTTTTGAGGGCTCCAATTTACAAATAAATTATTATCTTTAACATCTGTATGAATATTAAACATTGGTGTTAATCTCTGGATGTAACTTCCTGCAAATTATATTATATATTATAATTTATTTACTATAATAGTAATAAAAAAAGAAAATTTATTGCTTTAAATAAAAATTAAAAATTTTTATAACTTTATGAATTCCTTGTAACGGGGCAGACTATCTACCCGTACAAAACCTGCCTAGTCAGAGAAGCAACAGGAAAGACCCCACACGGAGTCCTTAGAGTAGGACCGTAAACAGGGAGAGCTCTCCAATGCAGATAACCTACCTACGCGAATAAAGGCCAAATACACACACTACACGGTACTTTCCCTAAACCCTCACTAAAGGCTCTACAACCCTACAAAATCCCACCTACACTCCCCACTAAGGTATCTTGCAGCACTGTGAAGAAGATGCCAAGGAGGCTGCAAAGAAACCCAAGAAGAAGGCGTTGGGTACGTTCACTGGCTGCACTATCCGAGAGGGAAAATCATCCAAGGAGTGTGAACCTAATGTAGGAATAAAAACACCAATAAGGGCCAGAATAAGGTGCACAGCAGAGTAATAGGAAGGAGAAGAATAACCATACCATCTCAGCGAGAGGTTAGGTTGACCTATATTTCAAGTCACGGAAACAACCATTTAACCTTTAGAGGGTCGAAAAACCACTATAGTGGCTCGACCTATGATGGGCACTTTGTCAATGACCAATCCATGATATAAGATACATTTTTTACTACTTTTCTATGGAGGATATGCCATCCCAAATCCCGGCCCTCTAAAAGTTAAAAACAGATGCCTTCTCCGAAGCTAATTACGGCTCCCGAGGTGTCTCCTCGTGGTGTTGTTCTTCCGCTGCGGAGCCAGAAGCATCCCGTACTCTAAAAAACGACGAGTAAATCTATCAGCTGACAGACTACGTTAACGGAACAACATAAGAAATTACCAACGAGCCCGACTGCAAGAATGTGCCCTGATCTCCTGTATTGGCCCTGCTGATGGATCTCCACTATCTCCTTCGGGTGAAATCTGCAAGAGGCGAGGCGGACGTGGACGTCTACCACGAGGCCACAGCTGATTCCAGCATCGCACTACCGACGCTCCCAACGATCCACGCCAGCGCTGCGAGCGGACGAACTCGGCGGCTCCGCGTGAAGATCGGCGGAGTTCGCGCCTCTAGGGAGGAGGAGGAACATTCCGTGTGAGGCAGCCGAGTAGTACGCGTCACGAGAGGACGAGCGAACGTTACATCCTAATTTAAATACAAATAAGGTAAAGCCAAAATTATCATTTTAATATATTTATTAGCATCGTGCTTCCCTGCCCAACGCTTTTTTTTAAGAAATATTTTTATAAACTAAAAAACAATTTTTAAATGGTTTTACCAATAACTTTCTGTAAAAGTAAGCTTTACACAAAATTAATTATTATTTATTTCTTTATTATATAAAAGTGTGTGCATGAATACCTGTTACTGCCTTCGATTAGGTTAATGAGTAAGTAAATAAGTGTATTATTTATTTTATGTATAATCTCAAATCGTTGTTCATAAATGTTATTGTCGCTTTTTTAAAAATATTTCTGTCTCTCTTCTTCATCGTCTACTTCGACGGCGGTTCCAGAAGTAACGCTACAGAGCAGGTCAGGGGTAACTCTTTGACTTCTCCCGGCGAGTGACTGAAGGAGGACGGAAGAGTTCCTTTAAGGCGCGGTTCTTAAATGTGATCTCTCTTCGAGGGCGCATCGATGAGCTTTGCCTTGTTCTTGCGGATCATCCCTCCTTCCATATTTTTTCTATCTCGGAGTTATGGCTTGGAACAGTGGCCGATGACAGCCACATTCTTCTTGGAAAGTATTATTACAAATTATTGCAATATTACTTAAGAATGTAGAGATACATTGTTAATCGAATTTATTTATTAATTTCTTTGTTACGCATCAAGTCAGTACGCAACGCGCGTATATTTAATATATACTTGCGTTAGCGCGACCGCGTCGACCGGAGAGTGAGTGCGCTCCTGAGCGTCCCTACTTCGCGGTGCTCTTCCACCGCGGGACGACTCTCCCACAACGACAGTCTCCCCCACCCGTCGCGGCTCGAATAGCGCGGCTCGGAGCAAGCGGGAGCTGCACGGAGAAAAGTGGTAGGGGCCGGGAGCCGTGTAACGTTACACGGTGGACGATGATGACTATAGTCACCGTGTGGCGGCGTGACGTACTCCGTCCTAGCTGTGCCTGCACTGGCGGGCGCTATGATCGCGATCCCTTCCTACGAGCCGGACGGTCACCTCGTGGGACCGTGATTGCACAGCCCAGCGGAGTGACAGGCCTCGCGCTTTGTTTAGTTCTCGTGCGTCCATTAAATGAGCCGTTGCATATATTATTAAATAGTTATTAATATATTATTTATTATGGACAATAAGGTGAAGGACCTTAAGAAAAATATTAGATATTTTAACGTCCCCGCTTTCATTATCATCACATGTTGATCAACTAAAAGTATTAAACTGTACATAGAATTATTTGGCGATCTTAAACCAAAATTTCACTGTCTTCTTCATGATCAATACGCAATTTTACAGAACGGTCCTTCGATTAAATTTTCCTGCATGAGATTTGAATCTTTTCATAGAATTACACAGCCCCACGGGAGAAAAAAAGTGGCCTGTGCGAAAGACAAGACCATGATACCTTTACGTTTTCGAGGTCGCTGAATCTGATTCCGGGGTCTGTTTGACCCGGTTGGCTCTCGTTCAAGGTCAAACGAAGGTCAAATTCAGAGATTGCATTGTAAATAAAATGTACCAGTATATTCACATGTTTTTGAGGTCGCTGAATTCGAATGCGAGGTGCGTTTGACCCGGTCAGGTCAGGGTCAAGGTCAGGTCAAGGTCAAAATGATAAAACGCATTACAGTCAAAGTGAAAAAGGTATCTTTACATGTTTTCGAGGTCCCTGAATCTGATTCCGGGGTCCGTTTGATCCCATTGGCCCTCGTTGAAAGTCGAATCAATGTGAAAGTCAAATCAATTCGGATTCGAATTCAGCGACCTCATTTTATTTACAATGCATTCTCTGAATTTGACCTTCGTTTGACCTTGAACGAGAGCCAACCGGGTCAAACGGACCCCGGAATCAGATTCAGCGACCTCGAAAACGTAAAGGTATCATGGTCTTGTCTTTCGCACAGGCCACTTTTTTTCTCCCGTGCATCATCATCAAATGTTAATATTTTACAAACCATTGACACTCGATACGAGTTAAGTGTTATGTATTTTAGCATGGGGACTTATGACATAAAAATTGAATATAGTTCTTGTGAAAAAGATAGACTTGAAGCAAGTTTTTTCGAAAACATGAAAGAAAAAAAAAGTTTAAAAAATTGTAATATTAATAATACTCTATATGCACGTGGTACGTGCGTACGTATTGATATTACAGATAATGGTCCCGTATTTGGGAAAATTGTTAAAATATACGTCGTTAACAAAAAAATTCCGTTTAAGTACGTAACGATTGATACGATTGGTTTTAACCATCATTTTCATGCATACTCTGTACATTTAACAAATAATGCATCTTATGTATATTTTAAAAATTTAATTATGGCAACACCAGTTTTATTATTTATAAAAAAAGAATATTTTATATCAACGCGACACAATATTTAAAGTATTATTAATTTAAATGAAATATAATTTTATTTAACTTGAATTTATTATTTTTTCCTAAATTATTCAATTTTTATCCACACCCGCTAGTAATTCTAGCTCAGCAATGAGTCTTGTGGAGCGTCACTCCGCTGGGCTGTGCAATCACGGCCCCACGAGGTGACCGTCCGGCTCGTGGGAAGGGATCGCGATCATAGCGCCCGCCAGTGCAGGCACAGCTAAGACGGAGTACGTCACGCCACCACACGGTGACTACAGTCATCGTCGTCCATCGTGTAGCGCTACACGGCTCCCGGCCCCTACCACTTTTCTCCGTGTGACCGTCGAAGTCAGTCCACTTGGCGCAGTGACTAGAGTTCGTCGCGCAGAAAGATAAAATAAAGGGAGGTACGCCACCGAATTTTTTTCGCGATTTGGGGAATTTCTTTTTATCATTTTTTAACTGAGGAAACCTTGCTCAGGTAATTTTAATAATCTTCCCAAGCGAGGTTGGCGCCGATTGCAATTGCAATTAGCGAAATGTGGTAGCACCAGCGTTAGGTGCCATAACAAAGAATTCCAAAGGTACGAGGGCTGTGCATGCTATTTTTTAAGGAGGCGTTGACTTTCCGTGAAGAGATCAAAAACATAAAGCGAGCCCAAGCTTGATCGTAGATACACTCTCGTGCTTGGGAATAGATAAGAGCAAAATGGACAACATACGAACTCAAGAACCCTCGGCGGAGACAATCATGGCTGTTGAAGACTTAGTGTCCAGCATGTCAGTGAACTGCCTTAGGCTTGTCCTCTAAAACCTCCGGTTAACCCATTTCTTCCCAACCGGACATTTTACAGTCGTTTTGTTTTTTACCAAGGAAAACGGTGAAATAATCGAACATGTATACCCAAAGTCACTTTTCTATTCTGCAATTTTCCGCTCTTTACGAATCTGCTGTCAGAATTAGGATATTTTCCACGGAAAATTACAAAATGGCGTCTTGAATGTTGATAAAAATTCAATATTACATTGAAATTTTTGTCTCTGAAATGTGTTGTCAAAATTGATAGAACCAGGATGAATATCTAGGTTTATATTGAAAATTTTATTTCTCTGACAAACGTAGCCATTACAAATTTTCCTGGAAAATTTTTAATTTAACTACCGTTATACTCAGCAACGTCAAAAATATACGTAGTGAGTATACACTCACTGACTCGGCTTTGCTTTGAAAATTTTAGATTTTCCAACTTGTCAATATTTTCACGGTCGCCATCTTGGAAAATTTTTGGAAAAATGGCGGCCGTAGAAGTATTGATAAGCTGGAGAGAAGGAAAAATATTAAGGAGAGAGGATCGGTTGGAGCACAGCGGCGTGAAGAGCCGTAGTTTTTTCTAGGTTTTCCCTGCTGGTCGTCCTGAAGATCCTGAGGCGTGAAGCCAAGTAGGGTGGTCGATGGCTGCAAGTCCCAGTCGAGTTTGTTCGATTCTGAGCCAAAGGTGAGCTGGGACCTGGAGTACGAACTCCCCGGTTGAGGATGGCAACCTGAATAACCAACCGAGTCAAAAACTCATGGCTGAGTTCAGGGATCGGCATTAATCAGTACTTTCTTAATACTTTTGACTAAAATTTTGTAATGCATTAATGGTCAGCTCGAAATTTCCCATTACTTTTGTAATGTTAATGATCGAAAAAAAATTAATATTACATTTGTAATGCATTAATGGTTAGCTTGAAATTTCTGATTATTATTAAATAAATAAATAAATGAATAATCAAAAGTTGCAAAATTTCAAAAGTTGCAAAAATTTCAAAAGTTGCAACAATTTTAAAGTTTAGAATAACCCAATGACCCAACGACCCTATAACACAAATATCCACCCTTGCACCCATCCATCCACTCATCCATCCATCCACTCATGCACCCATCCATCCATCCAGCCATCTACCCACCAGTCCATCCATCCATCCATCCATTCATTCATTCATCCATCCATCCATCCACCCACCAGCCTATCCATCCATCCACCCATCCATCCATCCATCCATCCACCCACCCGCCCATCCACTCATCCGTCCATCAGAGATTTATTAGTTCATTTATTTATTCATTTATTTATCAATTTATTTATCTTGTGACGTCCCCACATATGACCGTCTTCTTTTTTTTTCTCTTCTTTCAAAGAAAGGAAACAAATACTTTTAACTTTCCTTTTTCCTTTTTCCCTTTCCTATAAAAAGGCTACAGTCGATAAGGAAATTGCCGACTGAAGCCTACACTTTTACCCTCCGAAAGTCCCCTCACTGTCCTGTTCCACACTGAAATCAGCTAACTAAAGCGTCCCCACGCTGCACGTGCTGTTTTCCCCAACAATTTTCCATTTCTGCAACAAACAAGCTCATTAAACCCTATTATAAATCTCAGTCGACAAACAATAGACCCTACCATAAACCCTAGACGTCCGGCGGGCCTGACGGGATTTCCCCAGCCTCCCCGCTTTCCCTTTTACGATTGTAACGGTTTGTGCGTCATTACCTGAGTCCCAGGTAAACAAAATAACAAGCGTTTAAATATAAATATTAAACAAATTGAATATCTATAGGAAGTTAAATATGTAAACAAAATATATAAGATTAAATATATATATATATATATATTTTATTCAAAAACAAAAGAAAAATAAACAACACCAAAATAAGAGGAATAGTAATAATAGAATAAATAACAGCTGTTATTATATTTTTAGAGAGATTGTGCCTTTCTTTCTAATTTTAAGCATTTTTAATTTTTCTAAGATTAATTAAAACAATTATAAGATAAAACTAAAAGAATAGCCAAGCTAGAAAAAAAAAACACTAGAGAAGTAATAATTATTAAATTAAGAAATTAAATAATAATATTGGAAAAATTGCAAAACTTAAAATATTTTCTGTTATAACAACCAACAATTAAATTTTGTGACGCGAGGTACTATCGTGTACCTGCGCGCCGTAGCGAGCCTTCGCGGCGAGAGGGAGAGTTAGGCTGTGGCGCGCGGGAGCGGCGGCCATCTTGGAAGCTCTGGGGATTCTCTCGAGCCGTCACCGACGACGGACGCGTGCGTGAGCGAAACCGCGAAACCGGCAAGTTCACCAGGAGGCGAGGCGTAGGACGAGCGAACGAGGTAGCAGCCTTGCACGAGCCAAAGCTGCGATACCGTAAGTACCGCCCGACTAAAATTGTGAGTGCGGGCGCGTACTGGCGAGGAGTCAAGGAGCGCCTTGACTCCCTGGCGTCGAATTCTGTTAAGTGAACGGGGGGAGCCGTCCCCAGTTCACCGCTTCTCTCTCTCTCTCTCTCTCTCCTTAGTTCGCGGACGCCGACTCTCGTGTGGCGAGAGTCTCGGCTCTTGGATAAGAGCCGCCGCGTGGTGCAACGTCGGTACCTCGAGCACGGGCTTGAGGTCGTGTTCGCGGTACATCGCGTGGAACGGGTAAGCGACCCGTTCCTTCGTGTGCGTGTGTGCGTGTGTGTACACACAGAGCGGGCAGGCGGCCTGCTCTCGAACGTTGCGTTTGTTTACGTGGAGCAAAGCTGTGCTCCGCGTAAACATCGCCGATCGCAGACCGCGCGATCGGCCGGTGAATTCTCGGCGCGGCCTCCTCCCCGAGATAATCGGTCATAGGCAACCCTGTTACAACTGGCGCCCAACGTCACGTGCATTCGGAGGTTAGGAGTACACCGCAGCGATTTACAAATTTTTATTTTCGAAATATTTTGAATTCGCAGATCGGATTACCGACCGAGTCGGTAACCTAGAAGCAGGAGAAGCTTCGCGAATCGGCCGCTAGGTGGCGGCGGACTTTTTCACAAGGAGTGAAAAAGCCACAAAATTCAAATTTGAAATTAAATTCTAGAGTTCGCGTGTGTTCGTGAAGAGGGATCAGAATAAAATTATCTTTAGGAAATTGAGGGGGGAAAAATCAGGAGATTTTTCCGTTAGTGGATTTAGGTGGAGAGAGAGAATCTCGCGTGGCGGCGAACGTTCCTTCAGGGGGAAGGAACGTGCAAAAAGGCGACTTCTCTTGTTTTTGCAATCGGATTCAGGCGGAAATTAAATTTTTCGATTTTTTTTTTATTCGTGTTCGGAGAATTAATTCGTTCAGACAGTTGCAGCCGTAACCTCCTCCTGTCAAAAATTTCTTTTTCCACTTTAGTTGAAATTCCTGGAGTACATTCGCAAAATGAACAGTCGCAGCCGTGCCCTGATCCTGTTCTGAGACTTTGCGATATTGGAACTCACGGAGAGTTCCAAATTCTGATTAAATAAGCGAACGGTCGCCCTGCTTCCATTCAAAAGCTTTTAATCACTGAACACACGGGGTGTTCAAAAATCATTCAACAGCATACAGTCGCAGCCGTGACCTGCTTCTGTATCGGGCAGCTGTTGAGTGAAAACTCGGAATTTTAACAACCCGGAAGCAAAAACGAAACAAGAATTCGCATTTTCGACTGGGAACCTCTCGGGTTGACTGGTTAGCGAACATATGTAATTTACAAAGATTGTAATTTACTAACACTAGAAACACGTCTAGGAGAAAATTCTAAGGAGAATTTTTTTTTCCATTCAAATTGACCTCGAAAATCGAAAGTTTTCGAGGAAAATTTGTTTTCTCGCTGAATTTGTCGGCGAGAATTTCAAATAAAGACGCGTTGAATAAATAGAGTTTTTTTACGCAGTTCAAACGCGACTGTGCTACAAACGGTAGGCAGTCGTGAAGAAATTCTCTAAGACGTTTTTCAGAGAGAATCTCACACTATACGTCAGGGGTAGTTGCGTCGCCAACCGAAAGGGCCGTCCCATTAATTTTTTCGTGTTTTTGGGATAGAGGGCAGGCCTATACTCAATCAGGTGAAGATGGAGTACAAACAAGAACCAACGGAAAGGGACGTACAGCAGTGGCTGATGGCGATCCCAGTCGAGGAGCTGGAAGAGACAATCCAGCAACTCGGACTAAGAACAGACGGCGACTGCTTCGAGCAGCGTCACCGTCTGTACAATTGGCTGCAGGGCAATTACACCGCAGCCGATTTCCAGGCGTGTAACTCCTCAATCGAGGAGGAGTTACGCACAGTCCGCGAATCATGAAAGAAATTATGAGAAGGGCCGTCCTCACCCTCTCTCAATTTATCAGAACAGCATCATTTGCCATTCTGAAGGCGACAAAGGAATTGGCAACGTAGAGTTCAGTTGCACACCGCCATCAAGGCCAGAAAATGAAAAGGACCGAGATAGCGGGACCGATGACGACAGTCAGTCGTCACAGGGCCAATTGCCGAATTTGGAATCTCTGTTACGAGACATCCAACAAGCCGTTCGAGCAATCGAACGAAAATACGACAGCGTGTTGAACACAAGTGTCAACCAGGCGAGGGCATTGACGGCTCTCACGATGAGAGTCGATCAGCTGGCTCACGAAAGAGACCAGCAACGGCCGCCGATGTCAAGCACAAGAATCGACGGTCGACAGATCGATACGCGAACGGAGCGGATAAATCCGTCGCAATCGACACCGCGCGTTGGATTCCAGGAGACGTACACGATAGACAAGCCTGGAATCAACGAAACACTGAATGGTGCGAACACCATTCAGGACGCGCAACGACGAATCCCGCCACGTGAAATCAGATCGTGGACTGATTTCACGACCGAAAGGACGAGAGAGCACATCGTTCCTGCCACAAGCGAATTAAATCGCACAGGCAGAGGTCACGAGGACCCCAGTCGAATAGTTAGCGGATGGAGCGTCACGTTCTCGGCTAAACAAGGAGAAGACGTGGAGTCTTTCCTTAAAAGTTTTGAGGAAATGCCCGAGCGGCAAAACTGAACGAGAGCGACATGCTGGCGTCGCTCCTGTGTATCCAAAAAGACTTTGCAAGTATGTGGTACCGAATCCACCGCAGCGACTGACGAACTTGGTCAGACTTTTGTCGAGCCACCCGGCGCAGATGGGGCTGCGCCCATGATAGACAAGAGCGCCTACGAGACGACATCAGGCGTCGTTTCCAACAAAGCGGGGAAACCAGCAGCCATTACGTGACATGCATGGAGAGCATGTTACGTGAGGTATCCCCGAGGATGACCAAATCTCAATAAATCGAGAAGGTTTACATGAACCTTCTCCCAGAAATCAAGAGGATAGTCAGGATAGAAACTTGCAATAGCACAGACGATCTAGTTGATCAGTGCGTGAAAGCAGAATATATCCTAGATAGGGAGAAGGGCGACAGGACGCCAATCCCTCCGACCAAGGCGGTGATGCCAGAGACGGCATACAAACCGCAGAGCGGGAAGACAAGGACATCTTCCCCAGTAAAAGTTGCAGCAACGGACGCCGCAACACCGGTCGTACAGGAGAAGCCCGATGCTTCAATAGCCGGGATAGGCCGGCAAGAAATGGCCGACCTATTAACGAAACTTAGCGAAGATCTAGTGAAAGCTTTCCGCGAAAGTAACAAACAAAGGCAGGGAGGGGGAAGCAAGCGTGCCTCCTCCTCGGCGAACAAAAATGGCCGATCCGGAAAAGGCAACTCAAAAAATAGTAGTGGCAGCGGGAAGGACGGTCAGAAAAACGGGCAAACAAAGGAACCCATTTGAAGCCCAGGGCCCGGCAAAACGAATGGACGCGGCTTTCCGCAATGCCAAAGCGGCAAAGTTTTGCACAACGTTAGACGTTAGCAACGCGTACCATCAAGTACCTCTGGACGAGGCGTCCAGAGAGATAACAGCTTTCTCTGTACCGGGAATGGGCCACTTCCAGTACAAGAGAGTGCCATTTGGCCTGAAAGACGCAGGAGCATCTTTCCAGCGCCTAATCGACATGGTCGTCACTCCAGATTGCGAAGACTACGCATTCGCATATCTGGATGACGTCGTCATAATGTCGAAAACGTTCGAGGAACATCTCGAACACCTTCGCAAAATCTTAGGCCGCCTACGAGAGGCGGGCCTAACGATTAACCGGCCGAAAAGCCACTTCTGCCAATGCGAAGTAAAATACCTGGGTGTAGTGCTGAACCAAGACGGGTTCCGCCCTGACCCAGAAAAGATAAGGCCGGTACTGGAGTACCCGCCGCCCAAGAACGTTAAGCAGCTAAGACGCTTCTTAGGCTTGGCATCGTGGTATAGGAGGTTCCTGAACAACCTCGCCACGGTTGCCGAACCACCTACGCAACTAACAAAGAAGGAGCGTAAGTTTGAGTGGACTGAAGTACAACACTCCGCATTCGAGCGGATAAAGGCTCTCATAGCCTCCGCACCAGTCTTGCAACGCCCTGACTTCAATAACGAGTTTGTTGTGCAAACGGATGCAAGCGACTCGGGAATCGGAGCGGTTCTACTTCAGTTTGAAGACGGCAAGGAGCGAGTACTGGAGTTCGCCAGCCGCGTCCTCTCACCTGCCGAGAGGAAATACAGCGTGACAGAGAGAGAGTGTCTCGCTGTAGTATGGGCGTTCCGCGTAGTCACGGACCACTGCTGTTTGCGTTGGTTGCGCACACTGAGTGGTCTGACAGGGCGATTAGCGCGGTGGGCCTTGGAGCTGCAAGGCCACCAATTCACTGTTGAGCACAGGAAAGGCGCGCTCAACAATGTCCCAGATGCCCTTTCTCGAATGTACGAGGAGGAGGGCGAGGAGACACGGTGGCAGGTGTCTCATGGACAGAAAATTCCCAGGATGAGTGGTACCTCCAACAGCTGAAGAAAGCGAAAGAGGAACCACTCACCGAGCCGAAGATGAAGTGGGTCGGAGGTAGACTATTCTACTATAACCCCGACCAACTTATGCAAGGAATCCTGGGGGAGGACGACGCGGCTTGGAAGCTCGTCGTTCCTCTAGAAAAACAAGGGGATATCATGAAAGAGTATCAGGATAGCCCCACAGCAGGACACTTGGGGCCAGAGAAGACTCTCGCACGGGTTGCCCGTCAGTATTATTGGCCACGTATGGATGCGTGCATCGCCAATTACGTGCGGCAATGCCAGACTTGCCAACAGATAAAGACTGAGCAAAGGCCGCCGACGGGACTCATAGGCCGCAGGCTCATCGAACGACCCTGGCAATATGTCGCAGGCGACATTATGGGCCCACAGCTACCCAAGACGAGTAAAGGGTACGAATACATCCTAGTTTTTCAGGATTTATTCACACGGTGGGTGGAAGTGATTCCGGTTTGCCGCGCCACAGGCGAAGGGGATACGTCATGAAACGACGCCCCCGTACCATCCGCAGGCTAACCCTATCGAAAGGGTTAACCATGGGTTAACTTAAAATTAACCAAAGGGTTAACCATCCAAGATGACCATGATCACTGGGACGAGCATCTTACAGAGCTAGTCCACGCGTTCAACAACTCCAAGAGTAGTGCCACAGGAATGACACCCGCATTCCTCGTCTACGCCAGGCATCCGAAGCCCTTAGACTTGGAGTATGGCAAGCAGATGCTTGAAATACTAAAACAGTACGAAGAAGAGGCTCAAGAAGAATGGGCTCTTCAAATGAAAAACCTCTCCGAAGTCCACGACATGGCAGCGGAGAGTTCCGACAGGGAACGAGGTCGGCAGACGCGTTACTACGACGCGGGCAGACGAGAAGCAAGTTTCAAAGACGGAGACCTCGTTTGGAAAAGGAACAAAGTCCTTTCCAATGCGGCAAAAGGAGTAGCGGGGAAGCTAGCTCCGAAGTTTGCCGGTCCGTACGAAATTACGGAAATCTTGAGCAGCAACACTTACGCGTGACCAAGGTGGACGGACAGTACGTCCGATCCACTCGGAGCAAATAAAGCCATACATCCCCGGCGCAGACGTTCCTGCTGAAGAAGAGGACGTCGAGACCAGCGCCCGACCTCCGGGGGAAGGCGGGAGTCGTGAGGATGCGCCCACGACTCCATCAGCAGAGGCTAATGAGAAGAAGAGCGGTGCCAGCGGGCAAGCGTCCCAGGCTGGGAGCGCCCAGCCTGAGGAAAAACTTGTAAAGCGCAAACGCGGACGCCCGCGTAAAGCGTCCTATGCCGTCACGCAAACGAGAAATGTGACGGGAAAGCGAGGATCGGGTTGTCCACCCGGTTCTAAGAATAAGGCCAGCGCGGCCGAAACGTAAGACGCGACGGAAAAGACGGTTGATAGGAAAGAACCAACTCTGAGAGCCATTCCTCAAAATCCCTCTTTTTCTTTCTGTCCCTTTCCTAGATGGACCCATACGAGATGGAGGACGGGATAGCCCGACTCCTCAGCGAAGACGCTGAGGAGTACCTGACGGAGGCGGAGTCCGGCGTGCAACCGCCGCCGGAGTTCCTGGCTGGGGGCACCCTGGAGGGGACCCCGGCGGTGGCGGAGGCGATTGGGGAAGAGCCCCAATCCCCGTCGGGCCAGCCAGGAACAGGGGCGAGCGACCAGGAGGTCGCCCGCGACGTAGATGCGAGCGGCGAAGCCGCCTCTCAATCAGCGAGCGGTCAGGAGACCGCCCGCACCGACGAGGACGGCGCTGCGGCGAGTAGCCAGGAGGCTACCCGCACGTTGCGGCGACCACGCGCCCCGGAACCAGGGGCCGTGGATGCGACGACGGCGGCCAAAACGGACCCCGAACAAGGGCGGGACGGAGAGGAGCTCCATCCCCTTTTAACGTCACGAGGAGGCGTCGAGGAGGACGCCCCCCTGCAGCAGCGGCCCCTGACGGCCGTGGAGGAGTGGAAGGAGCGGGAGGATCGGCTCCGCTCCTCCACAGAAGAATATGTTCGGGCCGTCCGGCGGATAGAGGAGGCGCACGCGGCCGTCTTGCGGTTCCCTGAAGAAACAGAGGGAGGACCCGCAGAGACGGCGTGTGCCTCCATGTGCGCGGTAGAGATCCGCGCCCAGCAGGCAGGCCTGGTGGCCTCTCGTCGGGCTTACGACGAGGTCTACCAGGCCTACCACAAGAAGAAGGCGGAGGAGGACCGCGTAAAGGCCTCGCGGGAGGCCAATCAGCGTAGACTCCAGGAGGAGCAACGGCGGCAGCAGGAGCGTCGGCCGTTGCCGTCGTAGGCTGAGGAAAAGAAGCGCCTCGCCGCTCTCCGCGCCCGCGTGGAGGCGAACGCTAAGGAGGATCGGCGCCGGGAACTGTTCGAGTTGTACCCGGGCCGAATCTTCTGTTCGGTATGCGCGGATCCGGGAGTGCTCCACGCCAATCAGTGCCCGAAACGGGACCGGCATGGGTGGTACATCAACCAAAGGAAGTACCCGTAGGCGACCCATGCCGGGCCCCGTTTTGCCCCCCATTGTAAATTTAAGGGCCAAAATAAAGGCTTCGCGCCCTTAATTTACAATAGGACAATGGAGTTCATGTGGAATTCATTTACCTCTCCCCATCCCTTGATCCCCAACATGTAGAGGATTGGCTCGCGAAGAGTAGCAGAAGCCGTAAAGTCGTAGCTTAACGGCGTCTGGGAGGAGGGTGTGACGCGAGGTTCTATCGTGTACCTGCGCGACGTCGCGAGCCTTCGCGGTGAGAGGGAGAGTTAGGCCGTGGCGCGCGGGAGCGGCGGCCATCTTGGAAGCTCTGGGGATTTTCTCGAGCCGTCACCGACGACGGACGCGTGCGCGAGCGAAACCGGCAAATTCACCAGGAGGCGAGGTGTAGGACGAGCGAACGAGGTAGCAGCCTTGCACGAGCCAAAGCTGCGATACCGTAAGCGGGCGCGTACTGGCGAGGAGTCAAGGAGCGCCTTTACTCCCTGGCGTCGAATTCTGTTAAGTGAATGGGGGGAGCCGTCCCCAGTTCACCGCTTCTCTCTCTCTCCCTCCTTAGTTCGCGGACGCGGACTCACGTGTGGCGAGAGTCTTGGCTCTCGGATAAGAGCCGCCGCGTGGTGCAACGTTGGTACCTCGAGCACGGGCTCGAGGTCGTGTTCGCGGTACATCGCGTGGAACGGGTAAGCGACCCGTTCCTTCGTGTGCGTGTGTGCGTGTGTGTACACACAGAGCGGGCAGGCGGCCTGCTCTCGAACGTTGCGTTTGTTTACGTGGAGCAAAGTCGTGCTCCGCGTAAACATCGCCGATCGCAGACCGCGCGATCGGCCGGTGAATTCTCGGCGCGGATCCGCTCGCGCGGATCCGTTCGGCGATACTCGGGCGCGCTCGGGGCATTCGGCTCGCGCTTCTGACATCTACTAACCTCTTCGGGATGCGGTTACTGTAAATTTCAGTCACGGAGGCAATAAAGGCCTCCGACTTGCATTTTTACTCATTCGCGTTATTCTTTAGAGTAGTCCGTGGGACTACTCGGCAAATCCTCCTCGTCCCTAACGTCCCGGATACCGCTACTCTGTCGTAGAGCTGAGCGGCTGGCATCAGCTGTCGTCGAGGAAGACGACGGCCACGCGAACGCGAGGAGTTGTTCGCGCATCAGCATGCGAGTACGAAAAGCGAGAGTACAGGTGTACTCTCGCGTTGTACACGGGCCGCGGCGACGTGTGTTCGCCGTCGGGTGCTCGCGCGCACCCCGAGGTAAGGACCTCGAGGGGCACTCGCACGTGCCCCATTGCACCAATCTTGCGGAGGAAGGTCTCCTCCGCGAGATAATCGGTCATAGGCAACCCTGTTACAATTTATAAAAACAAACTATTAATTAAAATTCCAGAACAAACCTATTGAGGATAATACAAATTTATTTAGAATTTCAAAACAAACCAATATTATTAACTTAATTATAATTTAGGAAGATCTTTTATATAATAATAAATACTTTCTTATAATAGCTAATACTTTTATACAGAGTGTCTGAAAAGTCCCGGAACAGCACGATAACTTCTTAATGAATAATGATAGGAAAAAACTAAGATGCACGGTTATTAGGATTTTTTCCCAGCTATCTGATGGTAACCTTAAATTTGACCTTGATCACAAACTTCGAGGTCATTTAAAGGTCAAGTCGATTTTTTTTACATGGGACCACCTATTTTTGACCCCGGAAATGAAAAGAGCGGAAAATTTTACGTTCAAATATGGTCTTGACCGTTTTTAAATTTTGATCTTGGATTGTCATGATGAAGGTCAAACCCAGGTTTAAATTACCTTTAAATGACCTCGAAGTTTGTGATCAAGGTGAAATTCAAGGTTACCATCAGATAGCTGGGAAAAAATCCTAATAACCGTGCATTTTAGTTTTTTCCTTTCATTATTAATTAAGAAGTTATCGTGCCGTTCCGGGACTTTTCAGACACTCTGTATAATAACAAGTAGTTTTATACAATAACGAATACTTTTATGTAATAACTAATACTTTGATCAAATACTTTTAAGTAATAATTTTATAACTTTAAGGAAATATAAGAAGAATTGGTACTATTCTTTCTTAAATCTATTTTTCCTTAATTAATTATTTCTACAAATTAATAAGCAATAAATAATTATAAGTTTTAACTACAATTATGAAAGATAGTAGAAATTTAGATAAAACCTTCGTTCTTTTTTGTAACCAACATTGTACTCTCTTTGATAACAATTAAGGGGGATTTGGACCTAAAAATTTTCAAAAAATCGATTTTTTTTGTATCATTTGATTGTATATCTGATTCTGAACACATAAAAAAATTTTCAGACGGAAATTTAAAAAATTGACAAATTCACAGTTAAAAAAAATCCAACATCAGACTTTATTTAGAATTTGAACAAGTTTATTTCGGTATTCACAGTTCATCTTCATAAATAAAGTTTTTTTGTTATATTTTATATTTATACATCTTCGAAATTTTATTTAAATAGTGACGCAAATATACAAAATATTTATCAGGGTTAAAAATGTAAAAAAAAAACACAAAATTATTTTTTGCATTTCTGTGCGTAAAGTTAGTGCGTAAAAATCTTTTGATGCATCTGTCTAGTGCGTAAATTTTACTTTACAGACGGTGATTTTTTACGCACAGCCAACCGTGTGTAAAGTTTTCTTTACACACAGTTTACAGTGCGTAAACATCTTTACGCATACTTATCACTAAATTTTAAATTTGAATCTCGCGCTTTTTTCAAATTAGTCCAACTGCTGAAGCTCATTCAGGCGCCCACAGATGTCGCGTAAACTAACAAAAAAGGTTAGGTATATTAGAAAACAAATCATTCGACCGTTGGTTCTCAAAGAGTGTTCTTCGTTTTGTTTATTAAATAAAGTAGACAAATAAGTATTAATTAAAAAAGTTTGAGCGTTTGTAAAAAAAAAAATGAAGAGTGCATCAAGCAGCTCACGCGAAAGTGAGTACATTCCTCCGGAATTGATAGCTGCTGCTAATGAAGTGATAAATGAATCTCTACCAGACAAATCAAGAAAGATTTATATGCAAGTCTACACAGATTTTTTAACTTGGATGGAAAATAAAAAAACAAACTGTTTTGACGAGGTAGTATTTTTAGTGTATTTCAAAGAGTTATCGGAAAAAGTTTCACCGAATACTTTATGGTCGAAATTTTCAATGCTCCGGAAGATGTGTCTTAAAGAAAAAGACATGGATTTGAATGATTTTAAACGACTAATTGCTTTTATAAAAAAGAAGAATCAAGGATATCGAGCCAAGAAGTCTGAAACATTTTCTTCGAATCAAATAAAAAAATTTCTAACCGAAGCTCCAAATGATGAGTTTTTAGATAACAAGGTAAATTTAAATTCTTTTATTAAACATATTGAGTACTTTATTCTGAATTACAATAAATTTTTGTTTTTATATAATTATTTTTGCAGGTTGGGATGATTATTGGCATAACTGGAGCTTGTCGCAGGGAGGAACTTTACAATATGAATATAGAGGATATTAAAGATGAAACCTCGCATCTTGTTATTGTAATACCAAAGACAAAAACGTATATTAAGCGTACCTTCATAGTAAATAATCCTTTAAGAGAAATTATTTTGGATTATATAAAGTTAAGGCCTAAAGATGCTCCAAAAAAATTATTTTTAAATTACCAGAAGGGAAAGTGTACGAAGCAAACAATAGGAATTAATAAATTAGGCAAAATGCCAGAAGTAATTGCCAAATTCTTCAATATTTCTCAACCCAAAAACTATACAGGCCATGCCTTCCGTCGAACATCATCTACATTGCTCATTGATGCAGGTGCTTCGTTAAGTGATTTAAAACGCCATGGTGGATGGAAGTCCACAACGTGTGCAGAAGGGTACATAAATGAATCGATTAGTTATAAAAGAAAAGTATCCTCTACTATCACCAGTTCATTTATCAGTGAGGATTCTTGCGATACAGTAACGAGTGACGCCATGAAGAAAGTCAGACTCGATACTTCCCAAAATCAGGACCAGACATCAAAAAATGAAAATAAAAACAGCACATCAATAAATATTAACATAGAAGGCAAGAGCTGTGCTGTGCAATAATATTTGTGCATAACTTAAAAATACACGTTGTAAATTATATCCTAATGTTAACTTTTATATATATATTAATGTTGTAATTCTATTGTTTTACAAAACAAAAAGTTTGTGCACATTTAGCCTAACATTTTGAAAATCTAAAAAACAATCAATTAAAAAAATATTTTATTTTTTTATTTATTTTAAAAAAATTTAAATATATTTTATTAGAATTTTAATCAACAGAAAAATAGAAAAGTAATGTTTTTAGATTTATCAAATAAATTATAAATTACATTTTGAATAAAATTATTGATATACATGAAATAAATTATTGTAAAAAAGGTTGTATTAATAAGATTAGAAAAAAAGATTGTAAAAAAGATGATATTGATTTCCATAAAATAAATTATTGTAAAAAGTATTTGTTAGTTTGTTAAATTTATATTTTATCAGTGTATGTTATGTGGGGGGGGGGCTCCGCCCCCCCTCGCCCCCCCGCCTTCTCCGCCATCAATTAACCCTGATCTTAATATTGTATTATTTTTACTCTACTTCTGTGAGGGATAACTACGCACAGAAATTACAAAAAGTTGCGTAAGCTACACGGGCGTGTTCTTCTCTCACTCGTTATCTACTCGTGCGTTTCGACGACTTTACACACTCTTTTCCTGTGTGCAGTGTGTAAAGATGCGAAAACGCACTTGTCCGATGACTCGCGCGAGAAGAAACCCTTTACGCCCTTGTAGCTTAAATAACTATTTTTTGTACTTGGTCTTAATTTGTAGTATACATTTATAAAAAGTAAAATATAATTTTTTAACAATCCGCCTCATAATTGTCCTAATGGAGACCGGTTTCGACCTAGTTAGGTCTCATCAGTTGAACGCAGGCGCAGTTTCCAGCCGGTTCATGACCGGTTTCCTACTTCTACAATAAAAAAGTAATATTAATTTTTTATTTTTAATAATAAATTTAAACTAATTTTAAATAACGAAACATGTTTTATTTAATATCTGGAAACCGGTCCGACTACAGAAAAAAAATAAAAAATTTCAAAATATAATTTAAATTTTGCCGCCTTTCAATGTCAGACGTCTGTGCTGCCCTCTTTGATCGTTTTCATTTGCTGCCTGTGTTTTGGTCTGCTGCTTCTGATTATAATCTATAAAACCTAAAAGTGATACAGTGCGTCGAACGTACCATACGAAAAAAAAAAATGAATAAATAATTATAAATAATTAAAAGTAAAAGAAGATCCATTGGAAGCCTCACCTAAAGTAAGAATAAAATATATTTACATATATTTACAGTAAAAAAATATACATACATATACAGTAAAAAAATTAGACGATTAAATTATTTACAAAATAAAAAAGGATACTGAATCGTTAGAATGCTCCAGATTCATATTGATTTCCTTCTTTAAGAGCACAGTTATCGTGTAAATCTAATCTTAATTACCTGGAAATCATTCTTCGTTTTTTGGCATCTTCAAGTTTCTTTGCCTCTGCTTTTTGAATTCGACGAAGATCCTTCTTACGTGCTGCAAAAATAGAATTCACTCCTGGAGTCTACGATAATCTTGAAAGAATCCTCAAAATTCCAGACATTCCATCATTGAATAGGATTGTCGCAATACTTACTCGCAGCTTCAATGTGTCAAATCCAACAAAAATATTTTTTGGACATACTTTCCACAAAATATTATTGAATGATTCATTAGAATTTTGGGTTTGACCACCAAAACAACGCTTCAGAAGATGAATTGATGTCATCTTTACAAAAAGAGGTTTGATAGTTGTCATTACTGCTGGTGGAAGTGCATTTCTGTATTTAAAAGTGTCCAATTGGTTTAGTGCTGCTGCTCACTGGTATGTACACCAAGAATTAATTCCAGCTGGACTCAAATCATGTTGAGGATTGGCGTTAGTGGAAGACTTGTGATACCAGATAGCTCATATGTCTCTGATCATTCCGCACAAAGATGTTGGCTTGTTGCGGATAGCTCCAGTATTATAAGTCTGAAACGAGGTAATTACTTTATCTGTTAAGCGCCCTTTCCCAAACAATCCTTTTCCATCGATCAGCTTCTTTCCTTTCATATCGCTCTTTAATTTTCTCATGTGGTAGCCAAATCTTTTGCCAACATGTCCATTACATTTCAGCTTTTCGATGCACTTGTCTCCATAAGGGTTTGCTCTTACTATACTGAAAACGTCTTTGAATCTCCATCTCCTATGTACTTTGTATATTGCATCTTATATTTTTCTTCCGATCTTTTGAACATTCTAATCATACCGGTGCTTTCCATTCCTCCAGCTGACTCAGAATAATTCCTCTTGCATAAAAATCTGTGAACACTATACCACTCTTCCCACGCTTCTTCATTTACATTTCCATTCCTTTCTTGCCATTCAATACAAGCTTTGCAGTAGGATGTTAAAACCTCATGGTCGAGCATTTTTTCAATTTCAGAACTAATTATAGAGACTGCACCATTCAAAGATTGAAAACCTCTTCGTTGCCAAGTCCCATCTCCTTTCACTTTCAACTGTCTAATTTCTTCATTTTCTTTACTACATTCTATTTCACTAGTTAATCTAATTTCATTTTTAATCGCTTCATCCATACTTGCTTTGGCTTCATTAGCAGCTGCTTTTAAAACAGTTTTTTAAATTCTCACGAAACTTTTTGAGCTTACTGGCGGTGGCAAATCGATAATACTCATAATTGGGATAATTCACTTACCAGGAGAAGGTCTCACCTCCGGAATATGGATTCCTTCAAAACTTTGCACACTACTTTCCTGACCCTAAAAATGAAAAGCCGTACGATTAGTTTGATTCCATAGGTCTTATTTTCTTGTGCGATAGATTAAAAGGTTTTTATCTACATTGACAATGAAACAGATGAATGGAATGAAATAAATTATTTAAATGCAACTAAATAATTTTTAATTCATTTCTCATCTATGTTTATGTCAAAGTATGTTCAAATAATGAAGAAATAATTTTAAAACTTAATATTTACCTCTTATAAGCAGCGAATATTCGTGAAAAAAAGCATCGAACTTGAAGTCAAGGGTCAATTCCAAAAGATTCACCTACAGTACTAATGTTTTTTGTTCTTGCATACCAGAAAACAGTTTTCTATACATTTCCACTGAACCGTTAAAGGACTTCATGATTGTAAAGATCCTAGACGCGAGGGATTTATAATAATAGGTTAGTTAATGAGATTAAAACTAATATAATAAATTAAAGCATGATAACATTTTTTTATAATCTATTTATATAAAACTACAATCTATAAATCTAAGACTTAATTTGAATTAATAGTCATTCTTGAGGTTCTTGGAATACCTGTGAATGAACCTTTTTCGAGCTAGCTAATCTTGATACTATTCAAGAATAATCATCGATTAAATCCACCTGATTTGTGCTGCATAAATGTCATAAGTGCTGCACGGTGACTTTTCTTTTTAGACAGGTAAATTCATTTATTCAAATTAAGTTTTAGATTTATATATTGCAGTTTTATACAGGGTGTTCGAAATGTTCCGGACCCCCCACTTATAACATAAAGTAAGCATTTTGGAAAAAAAATTTAAATACAAAAGTTGTTAAGTTTTGAAGGTTGAACTAAATGATGACCTTGGATTTGTTATTGGTTATCATTTTCAAGGTCATTTAAAGGTCATCTTCAGTTTTTTAAATAGGGACCCCTATTTTTTATTTCAGATTCTGAAAGAGCACAAAATTTTACATCTGGATATGTATCCACGTTATGGCTCAAAATGACCTACAGAGGTCATTTAGTGGTTAAATGATTATTTAGTAGCAGAAAGCCAAGAAATCCCGATTATTAAGAACTTTGGGTGTATTTGACGAAAAGAAAAAAAAAATTTCGTACTTTAATACTAAAGTACATAATTTGATTTTCTAGGACGAACTTTATGGTCACTTTAAAATTGGCCTTCATTTTTAAGGTCATTTGAAAGTTATCTTCAGCTTATTAAAAAGGGACTTATTTTGTATTCCGGATTCTGGAGGAGCATTAAATTTTAGGTCTGGAGATATGTACAATATCCACGTCATGGCTCGAAATGATCTACATAGGACACTTGGGGGTTATTAATTTCAAAAGCAAAATAATCTAACCGTTTTACATGAACAGTTTTTATTGCAATAATTTTTTGCAAGGGTTACGAGTTTCTACGCATGATTCATAGCATTTTCAGGATCGTTACTTGTACCTTAGAAGATTTTGCTCACTATTCTTTTTAGGAATCAGTTCATTTATAATTGTTAATTAACAATTGTTTACTCCTATTTACTTTTCTGTTTTCAAGAGTTAAGTGAAGTTCTCTTACTTCGAAATTCAGATAATTGTATTAATTTTCAATAATTGTACTTTTAATCGTAGTGAAAAATGGCACATCTTACTGAACGAGAAAGAATATCTTTGTTGATGATGCGAGGGTGGGGTGATCAAGAGAGAGGTTACAAACAGGTACAGCGTTTATTCAATGAAACATTCAGAGTTGAAGAAAACAACCCTATTTCATAAAGTACCGTAATTCGTACAATTAGACGTTTTGAAGAGACAGGTGGTATTAAAGATCGTCCTAAATCAGGTAGATCCAAATCATCGTCTAATGATGAGAAGAGCTTAGACGTATTACAATCATTTATTGAGGACCCCCATTGCAGCATCAGACGTTGTGCACAACAGCATGAAATGGGAGCTGCATCTGTGCACAAAATTTTGAAACTCAACAAATGGCATCCTTTCAAATTAAAGTTGGTACAGGAATTATCTGAAGATGATTTTGATAGAAGGGTAGAGTTTTGTGATGTAATGATGCAAATGATATCTGATGATCCTTTGCTCCTCAATAACATTGTTTTCTCTGATGAAGCCACGTTTGAGTTAAGTGGAACAGTGAACAGACATAATTGTCGATACTGGAGTAACATCAATCCACATTGGATGAGAGCGGACCACACGCAACATCCTGAAAAAGTAAATGTTTGGGCTGGCATATTTAATGGAAGAGTACTTGGCCCTTTCTTTATTGAAGGTAATTTAAATGCTGCAATGTATGAAAACATGCTTCGAGACCAAATTATACCTGCTATACGGAATTTAACGGGTGGAAATCTGGACGAAATTTACGTCCAACAGGATGGTGCTCCTGCACACTACGGTATTCATGTTCGCCGATATTTAGATGCAATATTTCATGATAGATGGATTGGGCGGAGAGGTACAATTGAATGGCCACCTCGGTCCCCAGACCTAACGCCTCTTGATTACTTCCTTTGGGGATACTTGAAGGATAAAGTTTATGTTATAAAACCACGTGACTTGGATGAATTACGCCAAAGAATCACTGATGAAATAGACTTGATACCTCAGCAAATCTTGCGAAATGTTGTTGCAGCCTTTTACAATCGGTTAGCACATTGCCAAACTGCTAATGGGCAACAATTTGAACAGTTGTTGTAAAAAGTTCCTGTCAACGACATTTTAAAAAAATTCAGTTTGGGCGAATAGTCCACTGTCTTGATTTAGTTAGCTGGGCCGCCGATAGTCCTGCCTTAGCTGACTGGGCCGCTAGTGTTCTTGTCTTAGTAGGCTGGGCCGCCGATGGTCTTGCCTTAGTTGGCTGGATCACCCATGATGTTACCTTAATTAGTTGTACCTCCCGTGCCTGAGCAATAAGGCTCATTTTGATTAGACATTTTTTTATTTATCATTTTCCCCCCCGAGGTATGTAGTTGTTGGGCCTAAGGCTTATTTTGATTAGACATTTTTTTATTTATCATTTTCTCCCCCGAGGTATGTAGTTGTTGGGCCTAAGGCTTATTTTGATTAGACATTTTTTTATATATCATTTTCCCCCCCGAGGTATGTAGTTGTTGGGCCTAAGGCTTATTTTGATTAGACATTTTTTTATTTATCATTTTCTCGCCCGAGTTATGTGGTTGTCTGGCCTAAGGCTTATTTTACGCCAGTGTCAATTACACCTTCTACAATCCTAATGCAGAATTTAGCGCTGGTGCAAAATGGAGAATTACAACTAGGAGGCTTAATTTGGAAAACTAAAGTTAACCTTCAAATGACCTTGAAAATCAAGGGCAATGTCAATTTAACGCCACCATAAAGTTTGTCTTGCAAAATCACATTACTTTAGTATTGGTCAGATACGCTCAAAGTTCTTAATAATCGGGATTTCTTGGCTTTCTGCTACTGAATAATCATTTAACCACTAAATGACCTCTGTAGGTCATTTTGAGCCATAACGTGGGTACATATCCAGATGTAAAATTTTGTGCTCTTTCAGAATCTGAAATAAAAAATAGGGGTCCCTATTTAAAAAACTGAAGATGACCTTTAAATGACCTTGAAAATGATAACCAATAACAAATCCAAGGTCATCATTTAGTTCAACCTTCAAAACTTAACAACTTTTGTATTTAACATTTTTTTCCAAAATGCTTACTTTATGTTATAAGTGGGGGGTCCGGAACATTTCGAACACCCTGTATAAATAGATTATAAAAAAATGTTATCATGCTTTAATTTATTATATTAGTTTTAAAATGAAACTTATCATGCTTTTTTGCTTATCATGCGAGTTTTAATCTCATTAACTAACCTATTATTATAAATCCCTCGCGTCTAGGATCTTTACAATCATGAAGTCCTTTAACGGTTCAGTGGAAATGTATAGAAAACTGTTTTCTGGTATGCAAGAACAAAAAACATTAGTGCTGTAGGTGAACCTTTTGGAATTGACCCTTGACTTCAAATTCGATGCTTTTATTCACGAATATTCGCTGCTTATAAGAGGTAAATATTAAGTTTTAAAATTATTTCTTCATTAATTGAACATACTTTGACATAAACATAGATGAGAAATGAATTAAAAATTATTTAGTTGCATTTAAATAATTTATTTCATTCCATTCATCTGTTTCATTGTCAATGTAGATAAAAACCTTTTAATGTATCGCACAAGAAAATAAGACCTATGGAATCAAACTAATCGTACTGCTTTTCATTTTTAGGGTCAGGAAAGCAGTGTGCAAAGTTTCGAAGGAATCCATGTTCCGGAGGTGAGACCTTCTCATGGTTAGTCCATTGCCAATGATCCTCGAAGCAAGTATAGACCTTTGATTCAGGTCATAAGATATGTTTCTTCTTCCTACCTTCGTACAGTTATAAAATGTTTGTTGGAAATTACACCCTTTACAAACTAAAGCAAATTCACTTCCAAGTCCAATCTGTTGTATTTCTTGAAGAGTCATGTCACTACCACACAATTTGCAGCAGGTACAGCTGTTAATTACCTCTGCTAATCTCTCAAAATCAAATATTCTAAATCCTTGAAAATTTGATGTTGGATAATCTTTATCATTCAATTTAGCTTTTGACGTACTTGGATCTTGAACTTTTTTTAAAGTACTCTGTTTAATTCCTTTATTCCAGGCTTTTCTTTTCCTGGATTTAGTGGAATATCCATTTTTCCTATCTTTGTGTCCACTTCTAAACCTCTTATCCATTTTGAAATAATTTAATTTTAATTTTAATAATGTTTCTTTCACTGTATACACTTTTTATACTATTATTATTAATTTAGAATTTATTTATTTACAAATGTATTTATTTTTCTATTCTAGATTATCCTTTTCAAGATTATTCTTGCAACGGATAGATAATTCGAATTTTTAAACTTTTAAATAAAATATATTATTCGATTTTTTAAATCAGTTTGAACTTTATTTCAGATTCCGTCGGTAAGGGCGATCGCATCTAACTTCATCGTTATCGACGTTACAGCGTAGCAGCCGATTCAGTAATGTACTAAGTGCGGTGCGTGCATGCATGCGTACGTCATTCAACAAACAATAAATAAATTTTGCCATTTGAACAGGCTTCAACAATTACAGCGTATCGGATATTTCTTTAATAGTTGGCTCACTTTATTTGAAACAACGTATACTTTGTGATAAATATTTTTCTTTTCATTACAGGTACAGTACTTTAGGAGTCCAGCAGATTATTAATAGTCAATAAAGAGTGAGTACTTATATTATCTTTTTTAAGAATATATTTATTAAGAATTGATTAAATTAATAATGATTAATTTAATCAGATTATTATGCTATTCGTTCATTTTTTGCAGGTTATTATTCGACACAGGAGGTTAAAAACGGAACAACACTTGAAGACTAATTCTGCAGACGCAAGAAAACTCATAGTGCATCGTATAAAGTAAAGCAAGATATACTCATGCAATAGAAGCTGCATTTTTTCAATTTATTCATACACTAACAACTTGCGGATCAAGCTGGGAAAAATGGAACAAGACTTTATAGAAAACACTCAAGCAATAGAAGTTGCACGAGTGCATCATACATGAAATCCAGCTCCAGGTAAGTTGAATTACTTTTACTATTTTTCACAAAAAGTAAAATTTAACTTTAAAGACATTTTTTAAAAAACATGAAAATTTGAACTTTGGCGTAATCTACAGGTCCCATTTGTGCTTCAATCTTGATGTCCAAAAGCTCAAATTGTTGGTATTTAATGTCATTCTGGTCTGAAGAGTTGTAGGATTCAAAAATATTTGAGTAAGTAGTTGCAAAAGTTGAAAAACTGCATAAATTTATGAAATTAAAGAAAATTAACGAAATATAAGTGGTTTTTAATTATTGTAATTACTTACTCAAATAATTTTGATGTCTACAACTTTTCATATCAGAATAACATCAAATACCAATAATTTAAACCTTCGGACATGAAGATCCATGCAAAAATGGGACCTGTAGGTTACGCCAATGGTTTTTTTTTTAAATTAAGCATAGCGTAGCATAAAATGAGCTTGGAGACTTTTCTCTAAGCTCATTTTGTAAATAATTAGTTATAGTTATATAATATATAATAAGCAATTTATTTTATATAATTCTTTTTAGGTTTCAGGTAAAAATAAAAAAAAATTATAATTATTCCCGAATCGGAGAGCCCATTCTTCTCGAGCCACCTCTTCGGATGCCTGTCGTAGTCGAGGAATGCTGGTGTCATTCCTGTGGCACTACTCTTAGAATTGTTGAACGCGTGGACGAGCTCTGTAAGATGCTCGTCCCAGTGATCATGGTCATCTTGCATGAAAGCTATGATCATCTGCTTCATCGTTCGGTTAACCCTTTCGACAGGGTAAGCCTCCGGATGGTACGGGGGCGTCGTTTCATGACGTATCCCCTTCGTGTTCAAAAAAACCGTCGATCGTTCGGTTTTTGAACTCTGTCCCGTTATCGGAGAGGAAGACTTCGGGTGTTCCAAACTGGAGACAAATGCGTTCTGTAAATTCCGCCAGGATGGCTTCGCCTGTGGCGCGGCAAAGCGGAATCACTTCCACCCACCGTGTGAATAAATCCTGAAAAACTAGGATGTATTCGTACCCTTTACTTGTCTTGGGCAACGGGCCCAAAATGTCGCCTGCGACGTATTGCCAGGGTCATTCGATGACTCTGCGGCCCATGAGTCGGCGGCCTTTGCTCAGTCTTTATCTGCAGGCATGTCTAACATTGCCGTACGTATTTGGCGATGCACGCATCCATGCGTGGCCAATAATATTGACGGACAATCCGTGCGCGAGTCTTCTCTCGCCCCAAGTGACCTGCTGTGGGGCTATCATGACACTCTTTCATGATATTCCCTTGTTTTTCTTGAGGAACGACGAGCTTCCACGCCTCGTCGTCTTCTCCCAGGATTCCTTGCGTAAGTTGGTCGGGGTTGTAATAAAACAGTCTACCCCCGACGCACTTCATTTTCGGATCGGTGAGTGGTTCCTCTTTCGCTTTCTTAAGTTGTTGGAGGTACCACTTATCCTGGGAATCTTCTGTCCATGAGACACCAGCCACTGGTGTCTCCTCGCCCTCCTCCTCGTACATTCGAGAAAGGGCGTCTGGGACATTGTTGAGCGCGCCTTTTCTGTGCTCAACAGTGAATTGGTGGCCTTGCAGCTCTAAAGACCACCGTGCTAGTCGTCCTGTCGGACCACTCAATGTGCGCAGCCAACGCAAACAACTGTTGTCCGTGACTACGCGGAATGCGTAGCCTTCGATGTATGGGCGAAACTTCTTTATTGCCCATACTACAGCGAGACACTCTTGCTCTGTCACGCTGTAGCTCCTCTCGGCAGGTGAGAGGACACGGCTGACGAACTCCAGTGTTCGCTCCTTAACGTCTTTAAACTGGAAGAGAACTGCTCCGATTCCCGAATCGTTTGCATCTGTTTGAACAACAAACTTGTTGTCAAAATCAGGACGTTGCAGGACTGGTGCGGAGGCTGTGAGTGCCTTTATCCGCTCGAATGCGGAGTGTTGTAACTCCGTCTACTCAATCTTACGCTCCTTTTTCGTTAGTTACGTAAGTGGGTCGGCGATCGTGGCGAGGTTATTCAGGAACCTCCTGTACCACGACGCCATGCCTAAGAAGCGCCTTAGCTGCTTTACGTTCTTAGGCGGCGGGTACTCCAGTACCGGCCTTATCTTCTCTGGGTCAGGGCGGAACCCATCTTGGTTCAGCACTACACCCAGGTACTTTACTTCGCATTGGCAGAAATGGCTTTTCTGCCGATTTTGCTCGTCCAGAGGTACTTGATGGTACGCATTGCTAGCGTCTAACGTAGTGCAATATTTGCCGCTTTGGCCTTGCGGAAAGCCGCGTCCATCCATTTCGCCGGGTATCCGTCCGGCGAAACCTTGAGTGTATTGACTCTTCGATAGTCAATACACACGGTATCCTCCACCGGATTTCTTCACCACCACGACCAGGCTTGACCAGGGGCTCGTGGATGGTTCAATGACGCCAGCGTCCAGTAACTTTCGGACCTGCGCGTGCATTTCAGCCTCTATTACCGGTGAATACGAGTAATATCGCTGTTTGATGGGGCAAGCATTTCCCACATCAATCGTATGGGTCACCCACGTGGTGCACCCAAGTGTGGTCAGCTCCGAGCCGACCATTTCGTGCACAAGTGCCTCTACTTGTGCTTGTTGCTCCTCGGTCACATGGCCTAAGTCTACTGCACCGATCTGGATCATGTTAGTCTCTTTAACTGATGCTAGCTGGAGATCCACGCTGACGTTGTCGTCCACCAACGTCAGCTCAGCTGATTTGATCGCGGATTGTGTACTGAGCCGAATTCCCGCATGAAATTCGTGCCCAAGTAACAATCCGCATCCAATGCAGGGATGGTCGACACTTCGATCTCTCTGCTTATGCCCCCTATTCTGAAGGAAAGGTAAGCACAGCCCACGATTGGGCTCATGCTACCGTCAGCGAGCTTAGCGCCTGCATGCTCGCTTGGCATAAGTGTTCGGCCGCATGCAGTTATCAACTGCAGGCCGATCGGTCCCATCACTGTGACCGATGTGCCTGTATCGTACAGTGCGCGGATGTGGAACCCTCCCACTTCCACCTGTAACCACCATCTGGTTTCCAGGTTTTCTTCCGCAGAAGCTTCCGGTAGTGCTGTCCCGCTAACGCCCTGGGAGGTCGTTTACGAAGCTTCCTGACTATCTTCGTTAGCGTTTGGGAAAGTAGTTGAGGGCCCTACTTCCCCTGTTGCTCGTTTTCCGGCGAGCATTTAGGGCATTTTGCTCGGATGACTCCTTCTTCATCGCATCCGAAGCAACGAATGGGTTCCTTCGTTTGCCCTTTTTTCTGGCCGTCCTTCCCTCTGCCACTGCTATTCTTTGAGTTGCCTTTTCCGGATCGGCCATTTTTGTTCGCCGAGGAGCAGGCACCCTTGCTTCCCCCTCCCTGCCTTTGTTTGTTGCTTTCCCGGAATGCTTTCACTAGCTCTCCGCTAAGCTTTGTTGATAGGTCGGCCATTTCTTGCCGACCTATCCCGGCTATTGGAGCATCGGGCTTCTCGTGTGTAACCGGTGTTGTAGCGGCCGTTGCCGCTACTTTTACTGGAGAAGACGTCCTTGTCTTCCCGCTCTGCGGTTTATATGCCGTTTCTGTCATCACCGCCTTGGTAGGAGGGATTGACATTCTGTCGCCCTTTTCCCTATCCAGGATATATTCTGCTTTGACGCACTGATCAACTAGATCATCCGTTGTATTACAGTTTTCTATCCTAACAATCCTTTTGATTACTGTGAAAAGATTCATGTAAATCTTCTCGATCTCTTGGGGCCTTGTCATCCTCGGGGAGACTTCACGTAACATGCTCTCCATGCATGTTACGTAATGGCTGCTAGTTTCCCCGTTCTGTTTCAAACGACGCCTGATGTTGTCTCGGAGGCGTTCTTGCCTATAATGGGCGCAGCCCCATCTACGCCTAGTGGCTCGACAAAAATCTGCCCATGTTCGCTACTCGCTTCTGTGGTTCCTGTACCACATGCTTGCAACGTCTTTCAGGACATACAGGAGCGACGCCAGCATGTCGCTCTCGTTGAGTTTAGCCGCTCGGGCATTGTCCTCAAAGCTCTTAAGGAAAGGCTCTTGGGGTCCTCGTGACCTCTGTCTGTGCGATTCACTTCGCTTATGGAAGGGTCGATATGTTCTCTCGTCCTTCCATTCGTGAAATCTGCCCACGTTCTGATTTGACGTGGCGGGATTCGCCTCTGCGCGTTCTGAATGGTGTTCGCACCATTCAGTGTTTCGTTGATTCCAGGCTCGTCTATCGTATACGTCTCCTGAAATCCAACGCGCGGTGTCGATTGCGACGGATTTATCTGCTCCGATCGCGTATCGACTTGTCGGCCATCGATTCTCGTGCTTGACACCGGCGGCCTTTGCTGGTCTGTATCGTGGGCCAGCTGGTCGACTCTCAGCGTGAGAGTCGTTATGGTCCTCGCCTGGGTGACTACCGTATTCATAAGGTTGTCATATTTCCGTTCGATTTTTCGAACGGTTTGCTAGATATCTCTCAACAGAGATTCCACGTTTGCCATTTGATCGACGCTGTTTGCTCTGTGCGACGATCTTGGCTCCTGCGACGACTGACTCTCGTCGTCGGACTCGCTATCTTGATCCTTTTCGTGTCTTGCCCTTAATGGCGGCGTGCGTTGGATCTGTGTTGCCAATCCCTTTGCCGCCTACAGAAGGGCAAATTATGCTATTCTGGTAAATTGAGAGAGGATGAGGTCTGCCCTTCTCATAATTCCCATCCTGAATAGTTATGGAGGTTCTATACATGCATGTTTCTTCGATGAATGACCTCCTCAGTGATTCACGGACTGTGCGTAACTCCTCCTGGTTTGAGGAGTTACAAGCCTGAAAATCGGCTGCGGTGTAATTGCCCTGCAGCCAATTATACGGTGACGCTGCACGAAGCAGTCGCCGTCTGTTCTCAAGCCGAGTTGCTGGATTGTCTCCTCCAGTTCCTCGACCGGGGTCACCATAAGCCACTGCAAACGTCCCGTTCCGTCGGTTCCGCCTTATATTTCATCTTCTTCTGATTGAGTACAGGCCTGCCCTCTGTCCCAAAAACACGGAAAAATTTGTGGGACGGCCCTTTCGGTTGGCGACGTAACTACTCCTAACGTGTAGTGTGAGATTCTCTCTGAAACACGTCTTAGAGAATTTCTTTACGACTGCCTACAGTTTGTAGCATAGTCGCGTTTGAACCGCGTAAAAAAACTCTATGTCTTTTAACGCGACTCTACTTGAAATTCTCGCTGCCAAATTCAGCAAGAAAACGAATTTTCCTCGAAAACTTTCGATTTTCGAGGTCAATTTAAACGGAGAAATTTCCCGTGCGTGACACTAAGACCTGACGTCACAATCTATTTATTTATTTATTTAATAATAATCGGAATTTTCAAGCTAAACATTATTGCATTACAAATGTAATATTAATTTTGTACTTAACAAAAGTAATGGGAAATTTTGAACTGACCATTACACATTACAAAAATAATAAATTAATCGTAATTTTTAATTACAATTTTGTCGATCCCTGGCTGGGTTGAGTACCAAAGTGCCGTCCTGCGACTGTATGCTATAGCGTGAGTGCGCTTTCGGCAGACCAGCGAGCCTGCAGGCGAAAACTTGCGTGGCACTCTCCCTCATAGTACACGCTAAGTAGCATTGCGCAAAGGGTACTTTCATTAATTTGTTTAAAAAATATATTGATTAAAGTCACGGTCCTCGCGGGAGCAGTGAGTTTGTTGCGTGTGTATGTGCCTGGAGGGAACTTGGTATAAGCCAGCCACGCCGGGAAGAGAAGTTTGAGGATTGCGGCGTTACGCCAGGTCTCGCCCAGGCTTAATTGTTGTTTTCACGATCTTTGTTCGGCGACCTCACGCCTTTACCGGATGGAGCAGCCGTGCTGATTCGACGACGAGGTTTTAATAAAGTATTTTATTTCTGTTACTTACTCATAATGTCCAATTACTATAATTTATATTTCCCCGTACCGAACTCGTGAATTTTTATTAATATAAGCAATTTTATCGGACCGGTATAATTAAAGTCGGTACTAAATTATCAATAATAATCTATATTAAACGTTTATCTAGCTTGGGTCGCTTGCGACTCAAGGACAGTGATGCGGTGATTTTCGTACTCGGTTTCAATAATTATTTGTTAATATGGCAAACAGGAAACACAACATTATAATTTTGTCAGGTTCTTCTGGACAATGCCGACGGGGATCCAAAGTCGCTCGCCGAAAAGAAACAACCATTAAGGCAATTCGACGGACTGTCACGTCAACGGTCCCTGCGGTGGAAGCCACTATTTGCGAAGCATAAAAAGTGTCGCTTACTATTGTTCGAGGCTTTGCGTTCGAAAATGTGCGTAGACTTCTTTTTTGGTTAATTTCAATTCCAATTGAAGAATAAGTCAGTATTTTTAGCAATAGGAAATGAAATCAGCCAAAAAAGAAGTCTACGCACATTCTACGAATTATAAATAATATTTTGATACAATGAGAAATGCCATTAATAAAGCCGTTTCAAAATTATTTGAAAAATCAAATTTACATTAGACGCTATAGCAGAGAATATAGAGAATCGTCGGTACAGTAGAGCGCGGAAATTATGTTCGGGATCCCCTTAACAGAGGATGGTTGTCATAGCAACTAATAGACCGCTGCTCTGTATTCCTGACACGGCGGCGGTGGAGAAATTGTGACGCCCCGCACTTTTACTCGCAAAAAAAAATATGTATATACAAAAAATCAATAAAGACGGTCAATAGCATGATCTTAGGCCGTGTCGATCAGCCATATTTGTATATATGTGTGAGAGACGACCGACTCTAGACTTAATGCTGGGTTCACGTACTCCTCGATGAGGCGTTCGACAACCCAAAACGCGTAGGAAAATGGAATTTCTTTTTTTTTTACAAAATGGCGGCTCTGCAGTGATTGCCGTGCACTGCTTTTTCAAAAAGGTCTTTCGCGGCGAAGCAGTATAAGTCACTTCCAACTCCACTTATATAAAAAAAAATTTTTCATTATCTACGTGAGTTTTGCAAGTGAAGTGCACATGATTCTATTTTTGAATTTTTTATGCGAAATAGCGATTGTTTGAATAAAAAATCGTTTTTTTTGACGAAAAAACAGTCAACCCAAGTGCATCGTGAACATGATAGAGTTTAATCGTACTCACAGTTTATAACTTGTAACGCGCTTGATCGAATATGAGTCCTCCGTCGGCAATGCCCTAGGCCTGAACGCAAGTGTTCATAGGCGAGTGCAGCCGGAAAGGACCACCAACGCGCGCAACACCGGGTTCAATCTGATCGGACCCGAAGTACCCCAATCTGTGGAGGTGATGGAGTAAGCAGCGCTGTGCACCCGACTATTCTGATGCACTAACGCACTAACCTGGGCTCTGGGCGGCACCAGTGGAAAGATGCTAGGCGCGACAAACCTCGCCTAGTATCCCCACTCGCCTATAGCGGTTGGCCAGAGTAGCATGGGCCAGGGGAGGGTAATGGCCCCTGTCAACCCGCAACTACTTCGACTTTTTGTAAGTGTTGAGGAACGCCTTCGGAGGTGCGCAATGCCCCCCAAAGCCGCCTCCGTTAGTAAAAACGAAAATAAGAATTTAATTATTTAGATTGAAATGAGTTGAAATTTATTAAAACTAACATTATAAAAAGATATAAAATATTAATTACAGTTTTTCGCATAATCTAAGTCTGTGAATTTGACTTTCAAAATTAGATTCGCATCAGCAAAGTGCACCCCAGAACATAAGTGCTCGTTTGGGGGACCCGCTGGAAGGGTATAAAAAAAGATAAGAATAGAGTGATCGTGTGAAAATGATGCCAGTCGGCTAAATTTCGCTTCCTTATATCTATTATGGGCCTTTGTTTTGTTTACGCGCCGGGCGACGCAACACTGTTTACATAGTGAGCCGCGGTCCTACGCCCTCTAGACCGAGCGCATCGCAATTAACATATTTAAGTTTTCGGTTTCGGCCTTACGAAAAAGTTTTATTTTATTTAATGACATATTTGCTATCTTGGATGTCACAGACTAAGCAGGCAAGTGTTAGTAAACACCTATTTTAACCGTTGTATTTGATACAGCGACCTTTATCATTCAAATTTAATACACGATATCAATCATAGGTAATTTCTATCAATTTCTACAGCCGCAAAATATACAGGGTGGGCCATTTTAATCAAACCACCGAAAATTTTTTGCAGGTTCGCGTTGTACAAAATATTGTTTAGATAAAAGTTGTTTGGGACAATGGGGGCCATCTTTTTATAAATAAGTTTTGACCTTGAACTTTATTTTCAAGGTCATTTGAAGGTCAACTTTTGTTTTTTTAAATAGGAAACCCTATTTCTGATACCGGATTTTAAAAGAACATAAAATTTAGAGTCAAAAGTGTTTTTAGCATTTTTTTACCTAAATGTATAGTTTCTGAGAAAAAAAATCGCTAATATTTAAACATTTTTAAACTCTTTTTTTTTTTCTCGAAAAGGATGCATCTAATCGAAAAATTATTAAAAATATTATTGATTTAGAATTGCATGAAAAAGAAGGTGGTATTTTTTATTTTTCTAATTTTTAAGTTTTTAAAATATTATTTTTAAGACAATTGCACAAAATTAAAAATTAGAAAAATAAAAAATACCACCTTCTTTTTCATGCAATTCTAAATCAATAATATTTAAAGTTAAAAACTTCATAAAATTTATATTTCATCTTAACATCTAATCAATAAGTAACATTCTATTTTTGTAAAATTTATAGTGTATAAAATATTTTGCAAATACCAACAGCCTACACTAGAAATTAGGTTAAAGGGTAGCCCCGATAAGATAGGCAAAATCCCCTCATTTGTTTATTTTTTCTTCATGTTTATTATTTTACGAGGGTTAAATGAAAACGTTTTAGCGCACATTTAATCCGCCATCATCTATCCCTTACCACACATCTCAAAAATGTGTTTTTTAGGTTTTAACTTTTTTCTCCGTTTCTATTTGCTTAAAAAATCTAAAAAATTCTTAGATGAACAAAAAATCTTAGATGAACGGCATACAAAATATACAGGGTAGGCCAAAAGTACCGGAACGGCAAAATAACTCAGCGGGATTGCATTTTAGGAGAAAAATCTTAAAACAAAAGATATAGAATTATTTCTTGGCTATTCGACGGTGATATTGAACATGACCTTGACCATAACCTTAAATGTCATTTCGAAGACAAGTTTGTTTTTTCAAATGGCAACCGCTATTTTTGACACCGGATTCGGAAAAAGCACTAAATTTTAAATTTTTTCGAATATTGTTTTTTAGGTAATTCCACAAAATTAATAATCAGTCCTGTATAGAGTTTTTTTTCAGAATTTTTGAGTAATGTTACGTACCTTAAAAAAAATCTTTTTACCCAAATTTTTTTTCATTTTTCTAAAAGCAGCTGCACAGCCAATTTGAGTGAGTTTGAGTATATTTTGTTGATAAGTTCACGAATTGTTTTAGATTTTCTGAGTGGTGAGTCATCTTCAAAAATTCAAAAAAACTGATTTTTTGGCGATTTTTTGCGATTTTTTACATTTTACGATTATTTTTTTTTTAAATAATTTCGAAAATGACGATTATCTGCATTTATATATAAAAACTTTTGAGAAAGTGTATTTTAAACCAAACGTATTTTTTTCGATTTTTCAAATATATGTACATAACCAAAGAATATATGTTGTAACGGGCTGAGTCCTTTAAGTGTTTTTAGCATTTTTTTACCTAAATGTATAGTTTCTGAGAAAAAAAATCGCTAATATTTAAACATTTTTAAACTCTTTTTTTTTTTTTCTCGAAAAGGATGCATCTAATCGAAAAAATTATTAAAAATAGTAAAAATCTTATGGAGAAACTCAATTTCTCCACAAGGTAAGGTGCAATAAAGTACGTACAAGTGCTACGCAAGGGTCTTACCTCGGAGTGCGCGCGAGCAGCTGACGGCGCGACGAGCTTGTGTCGCCGCGGTTCGTTTACAACCAGAGTACACCTGTAATCTCACTTTCAATACTATAATGCTGGTTTCGGGAGTATACCTTGCGCCCGCGCTCCTGTACTCCTATCGGACAGCTGATACTGGCCGCTTAGCTCTCTTGGAGAGAGGTGGTATCTGGGAGGTTAGGTAAAAGGAATGGAATTATTTTTTCTGTCGAGTACCCCCGCGGACTATCCGAAGAAACGACACAATCTAGTACAATAAAGAATAGAGGCCTTATTGCCTCTACTAAAAATCGAATACAAAACCGGCGTCGCGGGGAAGTTAGTCGTTAATAAGCCGAATGCCCCGAAGGCAACCAAGACTTAACGAACAAAACCGCGCGCGGTGAATTTGCCGGCTGATCGCGCGACTCGCGATCTAAGCGGACCAGCAACTCTTCTCCGCGACAACAATAACAAATCGGTTGGGAGCAGGCCGTTGGCCCGACACGCTTTGTTATCGTGCGACTCATGGACACGAGCCGTGACTGTCACACGCACGAGAGTCCATCGACGCACTTCACTAAGAGAGCTTGCCCGAAGTCGAGGCGATCCTCGATTTTTCGCAATGTACTTACATTCGCCAAATGCAATTGCCGATCCATGGCTGCTCGCCTCGCCGTCTCTGCTCTTGCAGCCGCTGCTTCACGATCCCGCTTGCATGCATCGCTCTTCTGAAGGCTCTTCTATCTCGCACGTCCGCACGCGTCGGCAGCTCGAGAATCTGCTTTGAGTTTGTCAATATGAATGCCGCTCCAGCGCACGCCGGCATAGCCTAATATAAGCCGCGCCCTCGTGATTATCGACTGCGCTCATGCGCGCGTCGATACTCTGTAGAGTCGACTGGCGCTGTATGCACGCGCGCGCGTGCTCAGGCGTCTTCACGCCAAAAGATAGCGTCGCGGTGCTGGCGCTCTCGTTATCTCTCTCTCTCTCTCTCTCAAACAAACTCTTGCAAGGAAAGGACGTTTAGATTTTTCTCTTCAAGTTTTTTGTTTTTTCGACCTGCTCATCCCCTGCTTTTTGCTCATCACCTGCTTATCACCGCAAGGCTGAACTGCTTACTTCCTGCTCAAATCTGCACTTCTACAGCTCTATAAATATTTGCTCATTAATACAAGTAATTAATTGTTGAAGGTATGAAAGTTGCTGAACTCATCAAATAAAGTTCTTTTCCAACTCAGCTAAGTTTATTAAATTCCCCGCCCTCTGTAACTACCATCATCCTAATTTAACCAAGCAAATTCTCAAACAATGGCCAAAGAATATATGTATATGTAACAATCCGGGGTTTTATAGTGTAGGATGGGGTGGTTTTCTATTTCAAACAAGAGCTCAAAACGCCCACGCCTGCTGTTCACGAAACAAGCTCAGTTCGCCTATTCGATGCTCAATACACCTCGTTTTACCTCGATCGACAGTCAATTCGCTTCTTTTAAACCGGCTTACATATACAGTCACGCAGCAGGGAGAGCGCAACTTGGCGTGGGGTACGCACAGTGGAGAATCGCGAGAGCGCACTTGGCCATCGACTCTCGCTTGCGACCGAATTCAAGTATATATATACACGGTGTTCAAAAATGAACTGGCACGACCAGTATATCCGTGTTCAGAATAACATTCTAAGCACTTTTTCACTTTTGGCATTTTTCAGAATTTGGGATAATTATGGAGTTATTGTTAATTAAAATCTACAATAATTAGCCAATCAGCGCTCTAGCTGACGCTGGTAGGCGGGGTTTACTCGAGCAGTATGGGCCGCGCGGGGAGAGACATGCGGGGATCATCGTCAAATCGAGCGCTGATTGGCTAATTATTGTAGATTTTAATTAACAATAACTCCATAATTATCCCAAATTCTGAAAAATGCCAAAAGTGAAAAAGTGCTTAGAATGTTATTCTGAACACAGATATACTGGTCGTGCCAGTTCATTTTTGAACACCGTGTATACTTCGCCGTATGAGCGTACACTTTAACAACAGAGATATTGCTCATGACCGATACCTTTCTTATAAATTAACTCAAAAGGGAATCACAGAACATGTGCTAAAAAAAATTAAAAAACCAAAATTAATAAAATCTTTATCTTCTGATATAGTATTTCTAGGTCACCGTACTGTACAATGACGGACCAACGGACTGTATTAGCTTCACTCAAATTACCTACACTACACTCGAAAAACCAAACCCTTATCTCACGCGGAATGATTCAACCTCTGAAAACTATACAAATCCGATTCCCCTAATAAAACCCGGACAATGAGGTCGCGTCTAACGACGCCACGCCAACGCCGACTGTATTTATTAAAATTATTAAATGCTAACATGCATCACTTTTCCCCGAGGCACGACGGCACTCGCAAGCACTCACACACACATGCAGTCGTCCCGGAGCCCAATCAGCTGTTTGCTGAGGCGATACGAAAACGACATCAGGATGAGCAGCCGGAGATGCTGACGATTTCCCGGAGCATCCAAAGGGGGAAACGCAGACGGACGATTTGGTGGGCACCGATGGAGAGCGAGCAGGCGACGACGAGCCCGCACAATCAGCTGTTGACCCACGCCGGTGGCGACACGCCGAAGAGACTCACACTTACACACACATACATACACAGCGAAATAAATACGAGGCGCCGTGATCGCCCCTAGCAAGCGGCAAGACGTGGACAGCGGCAACGAGACGACGAGCACGTGGCCGGTGGCGAGCGCGAGTTAGACGGAGACGCACGATGCGGCGCGTGATCACGTGGGAGAAAGGCGAGGCGGCGCGTGAGAGAGACGAAGGACGTGAGCTCAGCCGAGCCAAGCCGAGTCGCGACGAATGACGACACGAGGGCGCAGGGGCGTATGTAGTGCCTGCGCCAGCCGCCCACGCATTTAATGCTAAATTCGCGGCTGAAAACTCCACGCGTATCGGAGGCGAGGCGAGCGGCCTCCGCCATTTACTATGTACAGCGCGATCGGCGAGAGGGCGCGCGGAGCGACAATATGGCGATTGCGATCGGGACCGACATAGGCCATCATCCTGGAGAAGAAGATTCGACGCGACACCTTATGCCTAATTAGCCTAATTAAGGGCTAAACAAGGAGCGATGTTGGAATCACGTAGGAGAGAGAGAGAACGCAGGAGACGCCGCGGGATACTCGATTGTCGCCATTATTGAATGCTACACTCGTCCGGATTCGTTGCTAGCAGCATCGTGCCTTTTGCAGTCCTGTATTTTTGTCGTCAGCGTAGTCGCGAGAGTAGACAGTCGTGTTGAAGCGTAGAGTAGCCGTACAGTAGTTGTCGTCGACGAGAGATTTGAGAGGAGTGAATCGTGATCCCAGAGAGGAAGAATCATTGGCAACGGTGAGTGGATCAGTGGACGAGACCACGAGGACGAGCGTCGCCATTAAGGTGAGGAGTGAGGAGTGCCGCGTAACCGTAAGGCGTTGGCGTGAGTCGGGACGCGATACACGAAACACTTGTAATACGTTAAGAAGTCGCATTAAAGCGCATATTTTATATTAAATTGTTGTGCATTTATTTTCTTTAGTGTGTGTGTGATTTTCCTTGCTAGGGTGGTTTTCCCCACTACCTTTAGACTAACGTGCACCTTTTGGGCGTGTAACCCACGCGCCGCGGCTAGCCGAGCGTGGTGTGAATAGAGTCAATCAAAACAATACTCCGGCTGGCACCGTCAGTGTCTGGCGCCTTGGGAGCACGTATTATACGTATTATGACGAAACTATGACGAAGAAGAACACCGTTCGCGACCCTATGACAAATAATCACACCATTCGCGGAAGCTTTTTCGAAAAACAACACCGTAGGCGCATCTGTGACAAAGAAGAACACCTTTCGCGACCCTGTGATGAATAGTCATACCACTCGCGGAAGCTTTGTCGAAAAACAACACCGTTTGCGCAGCTGTGACGAAGAAACATTTATATCGTTAAATAAGTAATATTAACTGTACTATTTTTGAATGCTCTATATGTTTTACTGTATAATTAAATAAATTAAACTAAAATTCTATAATTTTTTATCTCATGTACAATTGTTGTTAAAGTATAACACAGGCCCACAAAAAAGAAGGTGTCTGTGCAATTGACCACACCTATATATTCTTATGTATTTTTCGACGCTGAATTTGAATTTGCAATAAAAAAGTAGGGGCCCGTTACATTTGTTTGGGGGTTTTGCTCCAAAAACCTCATTTATTTACGGTTTTTCATTTTTTTTTTTAATTAAAAAGAAATAAAGGGAATATTTATTTTTTTTATAAAAATTTCTACCCCGTATACGGCAATGAAATGTCAGAAAATCGCGAAAAGGAAATTTGCTTCAAATTTGATTAAAATGCTATTAAAATCAAGTTTTACGATTTTAAACCGATTTATATACATTGAAAATACTTTAATAGGGGATTGAGGTCACTGATCACGAATTTTAAGTCTTTTTTTCACAAAAACAACTTCTAGTCGGCGTAAGTGGACAATGAACGTGATAAATTGATATTTTTTTTCAAAAAAATCGATGTTTTGGATACTGTTCTGGAGGTTTTCCACTACATGAATCACAAAACTAGAACTTTTTTCGACTCTTGATCATAAAGTAAGTTGGAACTTATGTATAGCAATATTCATGAACTCCATTATAATATTTTTAGCTTCTTTTAAGAAGTGCCTTAGAGTTTTAATGGGTTAATCAGCTGAGTTTGTAGAATATTCGCTAAAACTTCGCCACTTTGATAGTAAGATGTCGGATACTAGATATTGACAATATCTATTTTCATTTTTGTCTTCCAAAAAAATGCTGGTTTTGTTACTACGTCGAGTTGGACCGACGAATCATTCTACACATCCCATTTTCAGGGCAGTTGTCATCGTGGTTAACGTCTTCGTAGCAGCAGGTTTTTGATAGTACTGCTATTGAGTAGCAATATAAGTTATAAACTTTAGATAGTTTAATTCAACTATCTAAAATTCAAAGAGTATCTAATGATTGCAACGTTCAAGTTCATCACGCTTACAAAAGCTAAAAACGATTGCTACTTTTGATAAACAAGAATGTATGACTTACATTTAAAAAAAGAAGAATACTAGAAAGAAAAATAACAGAAACAATAAATGATTTGTATAAAGTATGTTTTGACATTGAGATATCACAGCAAGACAAAAGTTCGGTACCACACTTTTATAACTCGTGTCATATAATGATGAGTCGAGTTACTAAAAATCAGGACAAGACGTCCCTGAAAATCATTGCACCAACAAAATGGAAAGAATCAGAAAATGAAAGCAATTGCTACTTTTGTACAACAAAAGTAGGGGGTATAGCTTATATTAAGAAAAAAGAAGTACATTATTCTAGTTCTAAAACTGTTGAGTTTGCAGAAAAAATCCTTATTAAAGGTTTAGTAAATGAAGAATCACGAGTTTTACAACACGTTTAGATTCTCTGCATGTGGACAATTTTTCGACAAATGAGATTAATGTGAAAGAAACTGAACCAAGCGATAACACATCATCTGAAGATCTAAGCGAATCCGTCGAAAGCGAAGAAAATCTCTCTTCAGATGACGATGAAGAATATGTACCTACAGGTGTTGAGAAATCTATGAAAAATATGATCAAAAGAGTCTAAATGATTTATTTAGAAAGGCTGGCCTATCTAAAGAGCAATGTGAATTAATGGCTTCAGACTTTAAAAAGCGTCATATGCTGACAAAGGGAACTAAAGTAAGTGAATATCGTGATCGAGAGAAAACCTTAAAAAATATATTTTAAAGAAGATTCAGGGCTAGTTTACTGCTGTTACATCCAGGATAAGGAATATAGGCTAAATTTATTCGGAAAAACAAATAAACATGATTCACACCATTTCAAAGGTTATAAATTTTAATGGTTAAAAACTTTAAGTGGAATTACAATGATTATACAATTTTTAAACGCAAGACGCGATGTTCTAAAGTTTACTCTTTTAAAAATTAAGTCGTGTACCTCGCAATAAAAGAGATGTGTAGAATTCTTGGATGCAGTGGGTCGGGTCGGCTGGTCACGGCAGGTAGCGGCGCTCCCGCTGTCACTTGCTGCTCTCTCTCTCTCTCTCTCTCTCTCTCTCATCTCTCTCTCTCTCTCTCTCTCTCTCTCTCGCTCTCTTCCTCTCTCGCTCTCTCTCGTCTCGCTCTCTCTCCCCTCGCCCCCTCCCCCTCTCTCTCTCTCGCTCCTTCGCTATCTCTCCTCTCTCTCTCTCTCTCTCCTCTCTCTTTTTTCTCATCTCTCTCCCTCGCTTCTCGCTCTCTCTCTCTCTCCCGCTCCCTCTCCCCTCTCCCCCTTCTCCTCTCTCTCTCTCTCTCTCGCCTCTGTCTCTGTCTCTTCTCTCTCTCTCTCTGTCTCTCTCTCGGAGTTGACGGTAGACAGCAGCTTCCCTTGGTTGCGTCGGTCGATGAGTCGCTTAGCCCGGTGCTGGAGTCTCTGCTGCTATCCTTGTCTCTCCAATGTTGTAGAATAGGCCGTTGCCCTTGCTCTGCGTTTTCCTGGCAGGGTGATCGGCTTGCCAGATTTCAAGTCCACAGGGGGCGGTCTCTCGTACTCTTGGCGATGCTCAGAGAGGCTCGTCCCTGAGCAGACTGGTAGCTTCGTAGATATGACCGACTATATCAATACTCACTTTTTCCATAGGAGCCATTGGTGTATCAGAAATTACCATTTTCTGTTTGGTTTTTACTCGCACCAATTTTTCATTTGACATTTTAAGCATCTTCGAATATAATTTTGTATGTCCATTTTCATATTTTTCCAAAAGAAATTGTATTTAATTCTCTTGTAAGTTTTTGTTACCCCTTTATGTCCTCCGATTGCAGACCCGTGCAGTTCTTCTATAATTTTTGTTCGGTCTTTTTCTTCTACCTATTTTACATATCCGTGACATAGTATGATTTTAAAGATGCTCCTTTCATTTTTTGCTTAATAGACTTTATTATTTCTTTCCATGAAATATTCTCGATAAATTCACTTACAGCCATACTTATATATATTATTTCTATTAGTGTTTTGATTGATAATTTAATACCCCGAAGTACATCATGCATTGATTCTGCTTCTTTTCCTCGAATCACTAATGTAAAATGTCGATTATTATTTTTATAAATTATTTGACTTCTCCTTTGTCAATCCCTGTAAATTTTCGTAATTCTTTTGTTTTTGGCGTGTTCGCGCGCCGATCGCGAACTCACGACACGAGCGCCCTCATGTACCTGAGCTCGCGCGGCGGTATTAGCGCCCTCGCGGAGGCGCGACATCTCGCCCCGGCAGAGACGAGCCTCAGGCATGAGAGCCCGGCGACCCCGAGTCGATCGCGCCGTCTCTCTTTGCTTTACGTTACATAGGAGCGGAGATCAATCGTTTCTTTCTCGCTCCTTGGCCGCACGCATCGTCTTCTTTCTATCGGACGTAGCGCGCCGTCTCTCTTGCTCCGCGGGCTCCCTCTCCCTCAATATGTAATTTCTTCCGCCGCGCGCGCTCTATCTCTACCGCCGCGCGCGCCGCCCCTTCCTCGCGCCTACTCAGTTTCCGCCGGCCGAGCAACACCGGCTCGCGCGTCGTCCCCTAAGCTCGCGCTTCCTTGCGTCTAAAAATCCGCGCAAACCTCGCCGCGTATCATTTATTTATTTCTTTTACGTTGGAACTATCCGGAAATATTTATATCGCGTCCGCTACCGTGGCGAAGTTATACATTCTAAAATCTTAGGTCTTCAATTATTAATATTTTTTACCTAAATTTTTTACACAATAAAAGTAACATAGACAACAATCAAAAAATAAAATAAAACGAAAGTTGATTTTTGAAAAAATTTTAAGTATAAACCCCCTTCAAATTCCTAGAAATAGACAATGACGAGTCCCACTTGTGATTTATTTATTTGATAAGATCGATCAATTAACATCATTCGTAGTTGCTCTAGATAACTTTTTTGGAGAGAATTTTTAGTGGGTTTCTAAAAATTTAATAAAAAAACGTGGTTTATAAAGGTCAAGTTACATATTTTTTTTGTTATATCATATCAACTGTATTTAATACAAGAAAATTTGTACCTTCTTTAAAAAAATTTTGATTACTGTAGTTGCCTCTTAAAAGATTTACCATGAGTAATAAACAATCTTCTACTATAATACCACCTTCTATTCCTCCTTCTTGTACAATAACATCAAAAACTCGATCAAAAGCATTTTCAAAAGCCACTATTTTTTGAATATTAGTATTTCCTTTAGTCAACTGTATCAATAATAAAAGAGCCTAAAATAAGAAATATTTATTATTATACATTTCATCAAACAAAGTTATCATTGCATATTGTAAAATGTCCGTGATAAGAAAATAATTAGAGGTGTAGGGCCTTGATTTTGACTAAAATTTGGCAAATAATTTTATTCAAATATATATGCCTCCTGTCCGTAAAATCGTATCTTTATTATTTATATAATCGTATCTCAATCGAAATTCAGTATAATCATACCTCAGTAGCCATATAATTTAATATCAAAAATACAGTCAGCAAAATCATGTTTCCCTGATAGATAGAAATTTAAAGAAAAAGTGATGAGTTGATAAGTGAGGTAAATTATGGCCTGTTACGAATATACCAATAACCGCACGTGAAAAATATTGTACATATGAAGAAAGACATGTAAATATTGAAGTGAAGAAGCCATTTAAGGGATCAGTACACTTAGTAACTTTGGAATTTTTAATTTTTTTTTTCAGCATGGTACAAAAAAATATATATGTAGAAATATTGTGAGAAAATTTTAAGAGAATTCGAGCATCCTAACTATATTTTTTTTTACTTGAACATCACTACCTTTTTTCGTCTATCTGCAAATATACTGTACTTCGTCGAACTAACTGCCTCCTAATCCCCTCAAAAAAGAGTATAAACATCGTCCTGCTCTTTCTGCAAAAGTTCAAGAAGTGCTAAAGCCAATCTACAAAGACCTTACCAAGACCGCACTGCTTGAACGATGTTTAGGTGGTCACAATCAGAACAATAATGAGTGCTATAACAACTGTGTGTGGAATATAGCGCCGAAACACAAGTTTAATGGCAAGAAGATCGATGCATTGTTTGCAAGGTTTCGGCGTGCATATATTCCGCGGGACTACTCGGCGAACCCTTCACATCCGTAACCTCTCGGATACCGCCACTCTGTCGTAGAGCTGAGCGGCCGGCATCAGCTGTCGTCGTGGAGGACGACGGCCACGCGAACGCAAGGAGTGCGTTCGCTCATCAGCACGCGAGTACGAAAAGCGAGAGTACAGGCGTACTCTCGCGTTGTATACGGGCCGCGGCGACGTGTGTTCGCCGTCGGGTGCTCGCGCGCACCCCGAGGTAAGGACCTCGAGGGGCACTCGCACGTGCCCCGTTGCACCCATCTTGCGGAGGAAGGTCTCCTCCGTGAGATAATAGGTCAAAAGGCAACCCCGTTACACATTTTCCAAAATTTTTTTATTTTGCTTTAATAACATACATTTAAAATTTTGTCGCAGTATACCTATTTTTTATAATTCCCAATAACTCTCAGTAATTCGATTCCGAGACGGAACAATTAGTAACATATGTCAAAAATCTCTTGATGCAAGAATTTCTTTTGCTCCAAATATTTCATTATAATCAGATAAATCAATTAAACATTTACTACAACATTTAAAATGTCTTTATAATTTTTATTATTATGTTATTCAAGTCTCCTATTTTTTATTTTTTTCCCCTTTGTTTATACACCTTTGCTTTAGCAATACAATTAAATCTGTTTACTTTTAGAGTCATTTTTCAATTTTCACTTTTTTCCCATTAATCTAGTCTTTTATTTTACCGATATCATTGAATTTATTTATTTTTCAGTCGATTTCTAAAAAATAATTTTTCTCCTTTTCTTTACCTGTATATACGATATAAAACTTCATTTAGCCATTTGTTTTAGCGATATAATTGATTTTATTTTCATTATTATCTTTTTTTGCTATGTCAATGATTCAATATACCGTAGACTATATCGATATACAATTAAGAAATTTATTGTAAATTTTTTATCCACATTTTTTGGAGCTAAAATTACAATTTCATACAAATTGAGAAGGGGCTGAGGAGGGGATCAATAATGAGGAGGGGTGGAGGAGGGGGGAGGAGGGGGATAATTTAATATTTAACCGTATAACTATATAATATAGGGAGATATATATAAGTAGTGAATATAACGTGACATCCGTCGCGAACGAGCGATCCATTCAGAGTGAGCGCTGGGTACGCGGGAGGCATTTGAGAAGCGCGGAGGCGCGAATGATGCGTGGCTCCCTCTCAAGACCGTGGGTCAAACGCGTACAAGCGCGCGTTTAATTTAGGCTTTACCTCTACCACAAAGGCAAAGGTGCAGGTGCAGGAACGGAGGAGGAGAGGACGGGGCAGCCCGCTTAGACAACGGCGGCCGGGGGAGCCGTCCCTTAAGTAAGAGAAAAAAAAAAAAAAAGGAACAATGTTTCCAGCAAGAATTGCGAGGACCAATATTCCTTTTACACAAATTAACTTGCATCACTGCAAAGGCGCTTCAACGGTTCTTGCTAAGTGCATGGCGGAGATGCAAACAGGCATCGCCTTGATCCAAAAATCTTGGATCAATGCGTGTGGTTGGGTGGCAGGTTTCGGGGGTTGTGGACGGCTCTTCCGGGCGGCGGCAGAAGGGCGGGTGCGTACCTGCATTCTCTTAAAAGGCATTTATGGGGAGATCTGGCCCCTTCACTGCCATAAGGATCTCACTACAGTAATTGTAAAGAAAAGGGCTGAGGAAGGAACTGAGGAGATTATCCTAGCCTCTACGCCCTACGAGGGGGATCATCCCAAAGGTTCAAGGATGGAGGGTAGCAGATGAGGTCTCTATGTCGGACCATGAGCAGATCTGCTTTGAGCTTGGGGAGATAAACAAGGATGTGCAGATGAGCAGGAATCCCAGGAAGACAAACTGGGATCTGTACTGTAGCCATCTGGCGGAGAAACTCCCAGACGACGCAGGGATGTTAAATACTACTGAGGACATTGAAAGGTTTTGTGGCAGGATTCAATCTGCCATAATAGGAGCTTTTGAGGATTGCTGCCGACCAACGAAGCGCGGACAGGGCATAAGTGCACCCTGGTAGACCCATCGGTTGGGTGCCCTGCGCAAGGAGGTCGGCAAGCTGTTCAACAGATGGAAGAGGAAAAGAGGCTCTGAAGAACGGGCAGCCTATAAGGATATCAGGAGGGAATACGAAAAGGCTGCAAAATAAGAAAAAAATTATTGTAGACATTTAAGTGCAAAATTTTATTTTTAAGCCTAATATTTTGCACTTAAATGTCTACAATAACTTTTTTCTTACTTTTTTCAGAAAAGTAATCCGTCACTTCTGAGGTGCAACTTTAGAAAAGTAATGTAAGCCATGTCTGGTATCATACAGAGTGTCTGAAAAGTCCCGGAACGGCACGATAACTTCTTAATTAATAATGATAGGAAAAAACTAAAATGCACGGTTATTAGGATTTTTTCCCAGCTATCTGATGGTAATCTTGAATTTGACCTTGATCACAATCTTCGAGGTCATTTAAAGGTAATTTAAACCTGGGTTTGACCTTCATCATAACAATCCAAGATCAAAATTTAAAAACGGTCAAGACCATATTTGAACGTAAAATTTTCCGCTCTTTTTATTTCCGGGGTCAAAAATAGGTGGTCCCATTTAAAAAAATTGACTTGACCTTTAAATGACCTCGAAATTTGTGATCAAGGTCAAATTCAAGGTTACCATCAGATAGCTGGGAAAAAATCCTAATAACCGTGCATCTTAGTTTTTTCCTATCATTATTAATTAAGAAGTTATCGTGCCGTTCCGGGACTTTTCAGACGATCTGTATAAGTCATCGTACTAGAAAAAAACCTATGGTAAGTGGACAAATAAATAAATCTTTAAGATATTTTTCATGGAACAATAGTAGAGATAAAGAACACTTTTTGGGCCCTAATAGTGAATAAATACCTTCAATTATATGAGTACGTAAAGTTTAAAAATTTCTAGGATTCAAAAGTGATGCATAAAATCTTCATAGCTATTATACTGAAAAGTGTACTTTTTCAATTTAACCCAGGCTGGCCCCCTTAAGACCCTAGAGAGACTGGGGGCCCGAGGAATCAAGGATGGTCCCCTAACGACTCACCCTCTGCACGCCGCGCAGCATGCTTACAGAGAGGGGAAGTCAGTGGAATCAGCACTTGACGAGGCAACCACTAGAATCAAGAAGGGGATGAGAAATAAAGCTGCGTTCCTGGAAGTAGAAGGTGCCTTTAATTTCACGACAGGAAGGAGTATATGTCGGGATGCGGAGAGGCATAGTATTTGCAGGTCTCTAGTGAGGTGGCTTCATAGATCCCTAATAGGGAGAGTAGTCGAGACACAGTGGGGGTCGGCGACTGGAGGCGGCCGAGTGTGGAGGGGCTGTCCACAAGGCGGTGTTCTCTCACCCTCGGAGTGGTCTTTGGTCGTAGACGAACTGCTGGTCAGGCTGAATGAAGTGGGCATTTATGCACAGACTGAATGGAGTAGTTATTTATGCACAGGCTTATGCCGATGATGTCTTAATCTTAATAATGGGACGCTAGCAGGCCTGATGAATTTTGTATTGGGCATAGTGGAGACATGGTGTAAGGAAGTTGAGCTGTCCATCAACCCTGACAAAACGGTACTAGTCAACTTCACCACCAAATATAAGGTCAAGGAACTGGGTCTCATTAAACTCTTCGGAAAATCACTCTCATGGTCGAGAGAGGCAAAGTACCTGGGGATGATCTTCGACTCGAAACTAAACTGGGGTAAACATTTGGAAAGTAAGAAAAGGAGCTTTACGGATGCTTTCTGGGCTTGCAGAAAGGCCTTTGGTGCAACTTGGGGTCTGATACCCAAGATGATCCTGTGGCTCAATACGGCAGTCCTTAGACCAAGGCTTCTGCATGAGGCCATCGCATGGTGGCCTTGCTGCAGATTAAAGACAGGCAGCCTGTGTTACGTCATGAAAAAGAAATTACAAAAAGCAAAAATAGAAGGACAATTTTACTTTTTCACGACGTACCAAAACTGAAAAGAACAGGTTAACCCAGAGTATAAGTTTAAAAGTTTACGAGCATTGCGTCGAGTACCTTTACGAAAATCGAGGCATACGTACATTCGGGAGAACAAAACGCTTTGTAATCAAGCAAAAAGTCTAAAGCAGGTAAACGAAAAACTTTACTACGCTAGACATCAAGTGACGGAGGAGGATCAGTCGTTTAAACGTGAGAAGCAATCGCATAAACAGACCTACCTCAAGTTTAGAATACGAGACCCGAGGACAATGGGAAAATTTGATTGGTAAAAAACATATGAACCGATGATAAGATTTATGCGTAATGTCGGACTTTTAAAAAGCGAAAAGCATTACTACACTAGAAGTCAAGTGGCGGATTGGACTAGTCGACTAGACGCCGAATCGGTCGCATAGGTAAACACCCACCTTACGATTAAAAATGCGAGACACTGGGACAGTGAGTAAAAACTGATCAATGGAAAACTCATAAAACCGATGAGAAATTTATGTGAAACGTCGGACTTTTTAAATCGAAGACGGTCTACAAAGGAGTCTGACTTTAACGAGTCCACTTTTATTACCTGAACATGCAGTGACAAGCCTTTGGCGGTTCCTCAATACAAGGATAGATAGATAGATAGATAGATAGCCTTTTATTCGCCTATTTGGCAAAATTTTACATCATATAAAGTAACGAAAACATTACATAAAATAACTTATAAATATAGATAATTTGTACAGATTGCATCACTTCAATAGATAAGATATCACAGTCAGAAATTATAATCAGATATCACAGATAAGATATCACAGTCAAAACATAATACTACTCACTTACTTAAAAATTAAGTCATTAGATATAAAATATCACAGTCAGGTACAATAAATAAATAAATAAATAAATAAGTACATATACATAAACAAATAAATAAATAAGTACATATACATAAATAAATAAATAAATAAATAAGTACATGTACATAAATAAATAAATAAATAAATAAATAAATAAATAAATAAATAAGTACATATACACGAATTAATAAATAAATAAATAAGTAAGTAGTCCACTGTGATAATTTATTGTTTTAAAATACCGGTGCCATGAAGCCCGACCAGCAATGGAGGTCAAGGGTCAAGCCCGAATAAATATTGGCGAACCACCCTCTTAAACGCAAAAAATGATGGCAGGTGGCGGATCTGGGTGGGAAGTGAGTTCCACAGACGTGCTCCTTGGACTTGGAATGTCCTGGCTCCAGTTTCCGTGCTCACTCTGGGTATATTAAGTTCCTGCGGCTCACCTCTAGCAGAAGATCTGGGGACATGCGCAGAGAATAGACTCGCGAGATAGCTTGGCTCTCGCATCCGAATGATTTTATAAAGAAGCAGCGGTGTAAAGTACAGTCTGCGAGAGTCGACTCTGAGCCACCCCAGGCGTCTTCTGTAGGGTGAGATGTGATCATCCCTCCTAACTCCGTAAACATATCTCACACATGAATTGCTTAACCTCTGAAGTCGGATTCTTTGCTCATCGGCTGCGTCAGAGTACAAAACTGCGCAGTAGTCCAGATGTGGTTGGACAAGTGACTCAACTAATCTCTTACGGAGTTCCTCGTTGGTGCAATCCCTAATAAACCGCAAACTATATAGGGCTTTGTTGATCTTTTTGGTAACGGAATCAATTTGCGGTTTCCACGTTAATTTGCTGTCCAGTACAACACCAAGACTAGTAACTTCGCTACTGAATGGGATAAACACTCCTTCTCTCAGCTCAACTCCTGGCAAGGATCTACTCTCTAGGTCGTTTACCTTCCTCTTGGAACCAAAGAAGATAGCCTTAGTTTTGCCAGTGTTGAGCTTTAATCCACAGCGCAATGCCCATTCAGCCACCTTTTGTGCCGCAAGAGATAGTAGAGCCACACCTTCAGCTAGTCTGTCTTTGGTAGTGTGAAGATAGATTTGAAGGTCGTCTGCATAGAAAATGTAACTAACAGTGAGTCCGTCAAGTTCGTAACGCAGGTCATTGACATAGAGGCTAAATAATAGGGGTCCCAGGACAGATCCCTGTGGAACTCCCAGATTGGTTTCTATAAATTCTGAGTTTCCATATTTATTGGAAAGAACCATCTGGGAGCGGCCTTCTAAATATGATTTAATCCACAGTAGAGCTGCCCTGGAAAAACCCATATCCTTCAGCTTGCAAAGCAGCTTAGGATGCGAGATGGTATCAAAAGCCTTACTAAAGTCAAACAACAGAAGAAAGGTGACGTTCTTTCTGTCGATGGCCATGCGCACGTCATCCGTTAACTTTACCAGTGCTGTTTGGGTGCTATGATGTTTACGAAAGCCGGTCTGGAAGGGGTCCATTAAATTATTTTGATTAAGGTACTCCGTGATCTGGTCATGAGCGATCTTTTCCAGAACCTTAGAGAGGAAGCAGAGCAGTGCAATCGGACGAAAATCGGAGGGTGACTCCGGAGCTGCGCCCTTTTGCAACGCTATAACCCGCGCCCTCTTCCAAGCCTCCGGAAAAACTCCCAGGGCAAAGGACGAATTGAATATTCCCACTAAAAGCTCTCCTATGGTGGGAAGAGCCTTCACAATAACAGATTGGGGGATCTCATCCTCCCCCCTTGCTTGCGACGAGAAATGAGAGATCGCAATGATCACGTCATTTATGTTAATAGGTTTAAAAACGAAACCCTCTTCGCTTGCTGAGTTTAGGAAGTTCAGCACTGTATTTGTATTCTCAAGAGGGGAATAAGACACCCCAGAAAAGAATTCATTTAGGCTGTTAGGATTAAAATTGTGGGTTCCACCCATCGCTCGCCCCGGGAGGAGGCCAAGGCTACGCAACTCCCTCCAGATGTTCTTATTCTCATCTAGAGATGCAGTAAGATGTTTTTGCATATAGGAGCTACGATCTGCAATAAGGCGTGCCTTAACCACCTCGCTCAGCTGTAGGTACTCCTCAAGGAGTGGTACTTGAGATGTTCTCTTGTATCTCCTTAGAGTGGCGTCTCGCTTGTTTACAAGTCGCCTCAGCTCAGGACCAAACCAAGGAGCACTCCTTTTCTTAGGCAAGACCCTCTTGAGGGGCGCCAAACTATTAATAGTGCAGCTAAGGTTGTGGTTCAGTGCCACTAACGCCTCTTCCAGACCAACCTCCGGAGAAGTTACGGCCGACCAATCACAACGAGAGAGCATCTCATTCAAAGAAATTGCATTTATGCTATTGAAATCCCTGTAAGTAAAGGATTCCCTTACAGGATCTGGCGAAAATATGTCAATAGCGACATATAATAAATGATGTCTCCCGAAGTGTGGCAGCCATTCGTTCCCAAAGTCCAGTACTGTATCGTTATCATCCGTCAATATTAAGTCTATCCAAGTGTGAGACGAAGATGTTCTATGGGTCGGCCCATGCGGGACTATTCGCATGGAGAGTTCATTGGCCAGACACTTGATGGTGGTTGTGTCATCAGAAGCCGACAGGAGGTCTGCATTGAGGTCGCCCATAATAATCTTATGGCTAAAATCCGATATCAGGGACCGCAAGACAGGAAAGAGATTTGAATCTCGTTGCATAGGAATTTTTGGAGGTCTGTAAATGACCCCCACGAGAATGGGTGGAGCATCGTCCTTTTGCACGGAACAAAAAAGGTACTCAGGGATTCCTGGTTTCCCAGGTCCCTCAGTATGCGATTTTTCGAGAACCTTAACAGCATAATCAGAACATACATAAAGGAGGACACCCCCCCCCCCACTCACGTTACGGTCTTGTCTAAAAAGCGAGAATCCCGGGACCTCTATGAGACTATCGTCGACCACCGGACCAAGCCATGACTCCGCGATCGCAAAAATTTGGAAGGTGGGATGATCCGCAAGGAAAAGACGGAGCTCCCCAATGTGCGCTCTTATAGAGTTCACATTTAAGAATCCCGCCTTAAGGAAACTATTCCCACCCTTCCCCGACACCGGCCGGGAGAGATCAAAGAGTTGCCGCTGATCCGCCTGCCGTCGTTACCTCCGTTTCTGCACTTAGTGCAGGGGATGCGTTGTTATTTGAAGGAAGTGTATTCCTGGAGGAACTTCGGCACGCCGATTGAATGGCCTGGAGATCAGCAGCTGAAGCAAAGACGTGCGCCCGCTCTCCACCCTTACGTCTGGCCAGGAATCTGCTACCAGAATGCCAAACGTACTTAAAACCGAGGTCATGAGCAATCGGCTTCATGCTCCTGAAAAGTTGGAATTTTTCTTGCGGTAGCATCTCATTAATAAAGATTTTACGGCCCGACATACTGGCAGCAGCGTCCAAAGGCAAGGAAGGCGACTTAAGGTCATTAGTTGTCAGATAGTTATTTGATAGCGAGCGCTTAGCTCGCATCACATCTCCGACCAGGCCCGGCCTGGAAAGCCTAACAATAAAAGAGGGCGGCAGGCCTTGAGGTGACCCCAAACTCTCCACCCCATTCCCGTTGACCCCCCCAACTGGTTTCCGACGGCGCATGATGCGAGTACCAGCAATATCCTCTCTTTGCAGGGAGGGAAGGACGGTGCTGAGGACCGCATGAGCAACGCCATTTAATGTGGCTTTGGGGACCTCAATTCCACTCTTAAAGGCACCATTCACAATAATCTCGCAGCACTCAGCTGCCGTCTCGCTAGTACTCGCACCAGGTCCTACGGAACTCAGCCGAGGAGCGGGAAGGCAGGATCCAGTGCAGGCTTCATTGGGTCCGGGTCGCAATCTGCTGTTAGTTACTTCTTCTATTTGTTTGTTGTCCTGAGCACCAGTGGAGCCTTCAAGCACAGCGTGGACTTGTTTAACGTCATCATTGAGATTTTTGGTACCCTCGAGCAGCTGCTTTGTATCAGTGGTTAAATCATTTAACGCACTGGATTGTTTTAACAATAAATCCTCAAGAGCCGAGACCCTGGCTGTTAATTTTGCCAAATCATCCGCAGCTCGCTCCTCCGAACTCGAAGTAGGGACGGCGGATGATACAGAGCCCCCCCTCTGGAGTGATTTAATGTCATCTAGCTGCTTTTCGAGCATATCAAAACGCTGGAAGAAAAGCTCCATGGTGCTTACTGGCATTAAGACGTGGGAAAGACCCACAAGGCTACTATCACCTAGCGGAGGATCGACTTCGCTGGTTTCCGTTGGCAGGAGAGGTGATATTCCCTCCTTTGTCAAAAAATCATCAGCTTTAGTTGAGAAGTTCAATTGCGCCTGATTTACTGCTTCCAGTCCATGTTGCTTCAAGGGCGCCTGGAGTTGCGCAACCCGACCGACTCCAGGGGATGTTGGAGAGATCGCCTGGAGTTGTGCAACCCTACCTACCCCAGGTGATAATTGGGTGGGCGCCTGTGGGGTTGATGACCCGCCATTCGCCTTTGTTTTCAGCACAGTCGGTGTTGGTGCGCTGGGCTTGAGCTTCTGGCGGGGGACGGCAGGGGATGCCAAATCGTCCGAGACTCGCGATGTTGACGACGAGTCGCCGGATGTTTTCGGCGCGCGGCGACAGTTGTCACATGGCGCATTCGTCTTTTTGGACGCACACTTCAAGTGACACGGCTGTTTACAAACTGAGCACTTGTTCACTGGACGAACACAGGCTCTACCGCAGACGGTACAAGATACTGATGAAGGCGTACCTGTCGACATGATGTACAGATGTCGTGGATGGCAACGAAGATTTTTGCTGATGCCTTCCTAACCTCTCTCCTTCTCCAAAATTAATATTTTTTAATATTGTCTCCCTGGCTCATGGAGGTGGAGCCTTGCAGATGTGCTCCGATGGCGTGGAGCCTGCGGGAGACCGGTTTAATTTTTCCTGAAATAATACTCGCACATACGTATGAGTATTAAGGAAATGATCGATAAAGTGAGAGCGCCTAAGGAGGCGTGTGTTCACTTACCTTGAGAGAGAGAGAGAGCTCGGATTGTATTGCGAAGGATTGTATTGCGGCGCGGAAAGCATCAGATAATAATCATATCAATGAAGATAATAATACGATCAACGGAAAGTGCAAACGGCAGTAAAACTAGAACCAACAAAAAGCATTCTTTACGCGTGACTTACGAATTATCTAGTTAACGAAAATTCTTTCGTTAGATGAATCCACGAAAATTTGGAAATTTACCGATTTGAGGGGATCAAAGATGGGTATAAAGCCCTTGCTAAAGGATAGCCAGCAGTCGTATTGAGTCTACACCACGAGTAATTATTGTCCACACCAGTTATATCTAAGAAGCTACCAGTCTGCACCAGGGACGAGCCTCTCCGAACATTGCCAAGAGTACGCGAGACCGCCCGCTGTGGACTTGAAATATTGTACGCCGATCTCCCTGATGGAAAAACGCAGAGTAAGCGCAACGGCCTATTCTATAGCATTGGAGGAACGAGGATAGCAGCAAAGTCTCCAACACCGGGCTAGGCGACTGATCCACGCAACTAAGGAAAGCTGCTGTCCACCGTCATCAGAGAGACAGAGAAAGAGAGAAAGCGAGAGAGCATCGACACCTTCGGCCCGGAGCAATGAGTGACAGAGGGAGCGCCGCTATCTGCCGTGACCGTCCGACCCGACCCGCCGCATCTTTTTTATTGCCAGGTACATGAATTAATTTTTAAAAGAGTAAATTAGAGAATATCACGTCTTGCGTTTGAAAATTGTATAATAATTGTAATTCCACTTAAAGTTTTTAATCATTAAAATTTATAACCTTTGAAATTGTGTGAATCGTATTTATTTGTTTTGCTGAATAAATTTAGCCTATATTCCTGATCCCAGACGTAACACCTGCTTCTGGATAGATTGCAAGGTATAGTGACAAGTGGCATAATGGGGGTCAGAAGATCTACACCACTGAAAGCATTAGAAGTGACGTTAGACCTCCCACCTCTTGGGACACTGGTTAGAACGGCAGCGCTAAAGGCGAAGATTAGAGTTTCGAAAGACTGGCCTGTTTATGGCTTCTGCCCACAGATTTTTCGGTAAATCTTCAGCGAGTAGCATTGTGCGCGCCACTTCTATATTTTAAACATATTCTAAACCATTATCTGATCTTAGGATATTTATTTTCGCACCGGTTTCTTTTCCAAACGTTGCATATAATAAACAAAGTAATCTTTGCTTTCGTTTTTCTATTTCAAAAAGTAAACAGAAACGTATTGTGAATAATTGTCCTTAAACAACAAATAATACCGAGAGGCACCAATGGAATTAGTTTCCATAGGCCCGCATGAATTGGATTGAACTATTTCTCCTACTTTTTTTGAACGATTTTCACTACATGGAAAAGGGCTTCTATGCATTTTGCCAAGCGCACAAGCATCGCAGAACTGATCTGACTCGTTTACTTGAAAAACAATATTTTTATTTCTAAATTTTTAATATTTACAATATTTTTGTGGGCAAAACGCTCATGCCACATCTGCAAAGTACTCTTTAGTGTAGGCATATCTGTACCTTTGTTGGCAAAATTCGTAATTTTCACAAGATCGCTCTCCATCTTAAACACTTTTGCACGGCGGCTGGCTGGTTCAAAGTTTTTCTTTTGATGTCTTTAATCTCTCAACTTACACTTATATATACCCGGGTCCCTGGACCCATAACATGTTAAATGATAGTGGACACCGAATAATGGTTAAGAAGATTTATTATATATATGTAAGTAGTGAATACAAGGAGACATCCGTCTCGGACGAGATGACCGTGAGTCAAATGCGTACGGGCGCGCGTTTATACTTATGCGCTGCACACTTGTGCTTCTATATTTTCAAGATATATTTATTAAAATTTTTACTAACTAAACTGAGACCTATAAAAAATTGATGTTGAATGTTTGAGTTAAATACCTTAATTTTTTGCTCTAACATAACAGGCAAAATCTGGCGCAGGCGGTAGGACATTTCAGCCAAATGTCACTCATAAAATAATTATTATTAGCAATAACAATTCAATATTTTAAATAAATTCGTTTTCCATTATTGATCATTCTCTGCCTAAACTGTTTTACTGTCGAATACCTAAAATGGTTGAAGGTTGTGTCGCGGGGTACTGCGGGGTAGTGGGCGCGAGCACGGCTTAGGTTAGGCTATGTCGGCGCGCTCGGGAGTGATAGCCATATTGGCAAGCTCAGGAGAGATTCTTGAGTTTCCGACCGGTGCAAACGTTCGGGGCGACTGAGAAGCAGCGGCCACGAGGGCGACAACGGTAGAGTGCGGGCGGGTATGTTGCGAGGAGTCCAGGATCGCCTCAACTCCAAGACAAAGTGTTGGTCTTCTCTCTCTCTCTCTCTGGCGCCCCTCAAGAGGGTCTTGCCCAAGAAAAAGAGTGCTCCTTGGTTTGGTCCTGAGCTGAGGCGACTTGTAAACAAGCGAGACGCCACGCTAAGGAGATATAAGAGAACATCTCAAGCACCACTCCTTGAGGAGTACCTTCAGCTGAGCGAGGTGGTTAAGGCACGCCTTATTGCAGATCGTAGCTCCTACATGCAAAAACATCTTGCTGCATCTCTGGATGCGAATAAGAACATCTGGAGGGAGTTGCGTAGCCTTGGCCTCCTCCCGGGGCGAGCGATGGGTGGAACCCACAATTTTAATTCTAATAGTCTGAATGAATTCTTTTCTGGGGTGTCTTATTCCCCTCTTGAGAATACAAATACAGTGCTGAACTTCCTAAACTCAGCAAGCGAAGAGGGTTTCGTTTTTAAACCTATTAACATAAATGACGTGATCATTGCGATCTCTCATTTCTCGTCGCAAGCAAGGGGGGAGGATGAGATCCCCCAATCTGTTATTGCGAAGGCTCTTCCCACCATAGGAGAGCTTGTAGTGGGACTATTCAATTCGTCGTTTGCCCTGGGAGTTTTTCCGGAGGCTTGGAAGAGGGCGCGGATTATAGCGTTACAAAAGGGCGCAGCTCCGGAGTCACCCTCCGATTTTCGTCCGATTGCACTGCTCTGCTTCCTCTCTAAGGTTCTGGAAAAGATCGCTCATGACCGGATCACAGAGTACCTTAATCAAAATAATTTAATGGACCCCTTCCAGACCGGCTTTCGTAAACATCACAGCACCCAAACAGCACTGGTAAAGTTAACGGATGACGTACGCATGGCCATCGACAGAAAGAACGTCACCTTTCTTCTGTTGTTTGACTTTAGTAAGGCTTTTGATACCATCTCGCATCCTAAGCTGCTTTGCAAGCTGAAGGATATGGGTTTTTCCAGGGCAGCTCTACTCTGGATTAAATCATATTTAGAAGGCCGCTCCCAGATGGTTCTTTCCAATAAATATGGAAATTCAGAATTTATAAAAACCAATCTGGGAGTTCCACAGGGATCTGTCCTGGAACCCCTATTATTTAGCCTCTACGTCAATGACCTGCGTTACGAACTTGACGGACTCACAGTTAGTTACATTTTCTATGCAGACGACCTTCAAATCTATCTTCACACTACCAAAGACAGACTAACTGAAGGTGTGGCTCTACTATCTCTTGCGGCACAGAAGGTGACTGAATGGGCATTGCGCTGTGGATTAAAGCTCAACACTGGCAAAACTAAGGCTATCTTCTTTGGTTCCAAGAGGAACGTGAACGACCTAGAGAGTAGGTCCTTGCCAGGAGTTGAGCTGAGAGAAGGAGTGTTTATCCCATTCAGTAGAGAAGTTACTAGTCTAGGTGTTGTACTGGACAACAAATTAACGTGGAAACCGCAAATTGATTCCGTCACTAAAAAGATCAACAAAGCTCTATATAGTTTGCGGTTTATTAGGGATTGCACCAACGAGGAACTCCGTAAGAGATTAGTTGAGTCACTTGTCCAACCACATCTGGACTACTGCGCAGTTTTGTACTCTGACGCAGCCGACGAGCAAAGAATCCGACTCCAGAGGTTGAGCAATTCATGTGTGAGATATGTTTACGGAGTTAGGAGGGATGATCACATCTCGCCCTACAGAAAACGCATGGGGTGGCTCAGAGTCGACTCTCGCAGACTGTACTTTACAGCACTGCTTCTTTATAAAATCACTCGGATGCGAGAGCCAAGCTATCTCGCGAGTCTATTCTCTGAGCATGTCCCCAGATCTTCTGCTAGAGGTGAGCCGCAGGAACTTAATATACCCAGAGTGAGCACGGAAACTGGAGCCAGGACATTCCAAGTCCAAGGAGCTCGTCTGTGGAACTCACTTCCCACCCAGATCCGCCACCTGCCATCATTTTTTGCGTTTAAGAGGGCGGTTCGCCAATATTTATTCGAGCTTGACCCTTGACCTCCATTACTGGTCGGGCTTCATGGCACCGGTATTTTAAAATAATAAATTTATCACACTAGACTACTTGCTTATTTATTTATTTATTAATTCGTGTATATGTACTTATTTATTTATTTATTTATGTATATGTACTTATTTATTTACTTATTTATTGTACCTGACTGTGATATTTTATATCTAATGGCTTAAATTCTAAGTAAGTGAGTAGTATTAATGTTTTGACTGTGATATCTAACTATGATTTCTGACTGTGATATCTTATCCATTAAGTAATGCAATCTGTACAAATTATCTATATTTATAAGTTATTTATGTATGTTTCGTTACTTTATTTGATGTAAAATTTTGCCAAATAGGCGAATAAAAGGCTATCTCTCTATCGCGCTC